>JAHWFP010139805.1:59003-82503 GCA_023313725.1 Lithobius niger | reverse complement strand
GAGGCGCTACAAGCACCTGAGCCGTCGTAGCGTCCGCCGTTACAACTTGCCGATTCTCAGCTTCCCCTTTGTTTCTGGCCCGACGCCATAAAATCGGCCACAGATGCTCGTAACACCCTTGATACAAAGGTTTTATTAGACAGTGATACCCCTTGGGTTACGACTTCCATTCCCGTAGTTATAAGTTGTATGATCCTTTTACCATGTGTACAGTCACTGGTGTTAATCTTGATTTCGTGGAGGAACAGAAAGCGTCAACCTTCATCGGGTGGACTCCTCCTCCGAACCGAGCATCTTGAGACGTGCCCCAGACTCAGGTGTCAAGTGTCACTCACTTTCCTTGTGGTGACAAAGATGATTCTTTGGACGATAGTGATAGTGATACCATCCAAGCGCCTCTCTCCTGTACCTCCTCTTGCGGTTGTGAGGGTGCAGAACAATGCCCATGCTTCTTGTAGTCGTCAATCTCCTTTGACTGTACAGCATGTTTCCGTGAGGCGTTTCAGGCGTATTCAGGGACTGCCCCCGCCTTTGCCTCACATCAATTCTCAGGATGAGGATTATCCCTCAACCACTTAATATGTTGTCATTATATATTGTAGAAAGTGTACTAAACCTCTCTAACCATGAACCATGTGTCCCGCTAACCACTGGCTCTATACGACGGAAACCGTTAACATTAGTAATAAGGAAAAGTGTATTACCCCACCTTTTCTGGTTTATCCTCGATGTGTTTTATGCTGTATTTCTTGTATTCATTTATGGAGGTGTGGGGTCGGAACTGATGATCTACTACCCATGCTGTGTTTTTCCCTCAATGTTTGACGCGGGCTTGTCTCATTTTGGACCCGCACAGATGATTACGCTTCTCCTTCATACTTCTTGTATTACCTTTAAAAATCCCCACTCGTTCCCGACCTTACGTGGTCACGGGGAGTTCTGTGGGAGGCTTTGCGGTTTGTTAACTTCATTGGCGTCCACCAGATTCTCTTTTGCCTCACTCTACAGTTTGTGAACTCGTGGTGTGGGCACTCGTGATCACCAAAGTAGTTTATCCCACTTATGTAATGTATTTTGCATGCTGGCATTTTGCTAGCCGAGCAATAGTCGACGTGTTGTACACCCAATCCAAACGATTGTCGTCGGCTCGTATCCTGCCTTTGTCCCATTGTTGCCTGTCTCTTTAATTCTTCCTCTCCCAACTGCGACGTGTACCAGTCGCTGAGCAAAAACCGCCATCCATAGCCCTAAAGATGTGACCGCCATTTTAGTGTTCTAAGGAGAACTTGTACCAATCATGTAAGTGTCGATTAGAAAACATGATAACTATTGCCCCTACTTATAATCGCATCATGACTGTAATATCCACCGTTTATCATCATGAAATGTATCGGACTGAATCGCACCAAAATATGTCCAGAAACTTCCCACAATCGTTGTTGCAACTCCGTAGGTCTGAGGTTCCTCTTGTTATACCCCTCAGCCGCATTATTTTATCATTTTCAGCCGGCTTAACAGAAATTTCGGCTGAATTGCGGCTAGCCACAAATTGTGTGGCCACCACCGGCTAACTATAAATTCGGCTGGCTGACGGATACTTTTCGGCTAAATCGATTGAAATGAAGCAATGACGAAACTAACTGCACAAAAAAATGACGAAATGGAAGAGTTGGGACATAGGACTAATGGATTTCTAGATGAATGACAAATGAAAAACAAATTCGCGAAGAACCCAGAAATTAAGCAGAGCCACATCACCACTAATTTTTTTTTAAGTAACCCTTCCACAGCGATGCGTCTGGACTATTATTACTCAAACCCTGAAAACGACTCCGAAAGTCATCAAGCATGCTAATGACCACACATATACACGGCGCGCAGAAGTTGATGGCAAAAGAATATGGTTTTGAAAACTATTAAAAATAAGGCAGTCGAGAGTAGTTGTCACAAGTTCGACCAATTTCAGGACAGTTTTGGTTGATTTTTGCGCAATAAAACTTCAAAATGTGCGGATCTAGCCGTATATTTTTTGGCGGCTAGGCCGGGCGGCCGCCGAAAAATATTCGGCGGCTGTTCGGCTGACTCAGAAAAATGCGGCGCAGTGTAAAGGCATGAGGCCTAAAATTCCTGTCGATTGGTTAGGAGACCCGACACCAACCATCAACAACTCGGGGACACTTTTTTTTTCTTAGCGCCAAAAAGCGCTAGGCCTATTTTTTACTTCCAAGTTTAAAAATTCATATCTCCCTAGAAAATGGACTTCATCGACTCTAGTTTGCAGCTCTTAATAAACCTGAACTTTATCTAACATCCTGTGAAAACAGAACTTGAAATTTCACTATACTTTGGTCTACAGCTTCATTTGAAAAAGTGCTCAAACTGAGCGCCGACGCACGCAATCTCCGTCGCCATTTTCTACAAACATGTAAATATTTATTTGTATTTCTCGAATTTATTTCTAGGCATAAAGCCGACTAGCTTAGTGCTGTGCTAGTTTACATGTTTATTACGTCTTCAATGTTTTTATTTTACTAAGGTGACGATTTTAGCAACTATGAAAACTTTGACTACACTAGCGTTATTATCTGCGGCTGCAATAATACATTTAACTTTTATTAACACTGGCGATAGCCAGTGTTAGTAAGGGTCGACCTAGGACCTCTGTGTTAAACTCTCAACTTTGAGAGCTTATAACTCCGTCAAAAGTAAACATATTTAAACCAAATTTGGAATCTAGCCTTGACTAGTAAAGGCCTGTCTGCAGTCAAAAAATTGTGAAATTCGGTCCAGCCAAACCCGAGATGCAGACAAGGGCCAAATAGACAACTTCTTGTTCAGCTTCTTCTTGTTCTTGTTGTTGTTGTTCTGGGGATACTTTCGCCTGTCCTCTCTACAGGTCAAACCATTTGTCTTATAAAGCTGGTTCTTAGCTCATTTTACAGGTATTGCTCTGTAGATGTGCCCTTTTCATAAGGCCTTTTCTAATTGGTCAAGTGGTTCAGGGGTTACGGAGCTCTAAACCACCAGATTGATTGTTTTACATTGTTTTAAACATTGTTATTATGCAACAATACCAATTAGCAAACATCAGCTGCGAGACATAGACTGAAGATTAAAGGATTTGTTTCTATTGTTAACATTGGCGATAGCTAGATTAGTGAGGGTCAGCCTAGGGTCTCTTGTGTTAAACTATCAGCTGTGACCGTCAACTGCACTGTTTTACAGTTTAGCTGCAATTCTAAAAGTAACACGAATTAATAAACAAAAACGGAACGTTAAATGTTTAGAGTAAGGATCTAAAAGTCAAAACCTAGAAGGAACACGGACAAGCTTTGACAGTTAGGGTCTAGGTGTAAAATTTTGTCAGTAGGAGGCTGGAAAGCATTAGACCCTTACTACCCGGTGGTCAGCAATAAATACATTTTCACGAAAAACTGGAAATCATCCTACAATGACCCATGTGATGATCAAGTGGTAGTATGGTTATACGTTTCCTGCTTTGCTTTACGTTGAAAATTATTTTTCAATTTAGTAACATGCCAGCATATTCGTAGCAGACAGCATTATGGTAATCCTCTACCATAAATCTACGAAATATAATAAAAATTCTAAAGCATCAAAAGTCAAAATGCCAAACTTCACAAGAAAATTTTGTTATTAAAGTTCCAAAACAATATTCTAAGAACAAAGAAAACCTGCTACAACCGTTCATACACACGTTCTGTCCGAAGAGACTAGAACTAATCTAACCACCGGGTAGTAAGGGTCTAATGCTTTCCAGCCTCCTACTGACAAAATTTTACACCTAGACCCTAACTGTCAAAGCTTGTCCGTGTTCCTTCTAGGTTTTGACTTTTAGATCCTTACTCTAAACATTTAACGTTCCGTTTTTGTTTATTAATGCATTATAGCATTTCAAAACACAAGCTGGTGTATTTTATCTTTTGCCTAGGCTTTTATGAAAGCATTATTTAACGTAATCTTTTCTCATGAACCCTACCTTGTTCAAAATGGCAACACAACTACGATTATTTTACCGGACATTTTCAGTGTGTATCGTTGGCGGTGCAGGACCGACAACGTGCGACTATTTGATGCCCGGTCAACATCATCTAGCTTGTTTCTGATTGGTTGGCCGGAAACACAGTCCAAAGGGGCGCGCTTCGCGCGCACTACTGTATACATCGAGAATTAGTGTAATCAGAAATAGTACGGCGCAAGCACATCTGAAACAAGGAACAAATTAATGCCACTTCCTTGTTTCACAAATACCTGCGTTATATGTAAAGGCTCAGAATCCGAAACTGAAACTAAGACTCCGTTTAAAACGCCAATCAGAACCGAGCGACACCATGTTGACAGGACATCAACTAGCCGCTACTGATCGGACAAGCTATGAATTGCTAAGCAAATAGGAAAAACTTAATGATAATAAAGTCCTGACATCCTTAAACACACAGGAATCAACTGTAACGTATTCTGCTTAGTATATTACTGGACCGTCTTGGTAGCCTATTGCGTGGTGTTCCCCCAGCAGAGTAACGACTAGAACACAGTTTAATGCAAGCACAGGAATGGACGTGTTTATTAGGCATCCAGGCCTTATATAATAAATTGTCATGTGACACAGTGATCATGTGTCACATCTATGGTGAGCAGTACCACTCAATTACATGGTTACATGTTATGGCACTCCTACTAGTTGGGTAATCTAGGTTAGGGTTAACAAAAGGTAAACAAGGATTGCTAACTATTGTGGTGCCACATGTGACGACACCACACTAACGACAGAGAAATAAAAAAGAAAACTGAAAAAAAAATTCCTAACTTCCTGAAACAAAAAGAAACAATTAGGTGTATTTTTTTTTCTGTAACATATATTTCTATTGTCAGTCACTGTCTACCCTTATGAAGAAATTTTAACTTAAGAGAGCAAGGGAGCTATCCAATCGCTTTCACAGGAAATTAGCTTGTACACTTTTTTGAAAGCTAAAAAAAACTTAAATTTAACATTCAAAACTCAAGAGAAAAATTTTTTAGAGAATAGCCTGTGAAACGGTTGGCTATCTTAAATTTTACAGTTTTGACATTTACTTGCTTTATTTTTTTAGGATATAGACTATGGCAATGTTCAACAATTTTTATTAATGATGCGATTTTGAATTTTGAGGACTTCAGGTCGAGAAGTTTGGAGTGACATTAATGCAGAAAATCCTGAGTTAAGAATAAAAGGGGGTTTACGTAATATTTTAACTCTCAATTAATAACTGGGTAAAAACAACTGACGTTTAAAACGCTTGGTTTTATTTATGCCGTTAGACAAAATATATATAAAAAAAACACTTTACATTTTCACACGAGTTTTTACAACTGAAGGCTTGGCGGCCTACAGCATATCTCGTGTACACTCACCCAAATACTCAACCGCTGAGCAGTCAGTCTAGTCCTGGTCCAATCCTCCACCACTGATTGAAGAAGGCTTGCACAAAATAATCCAAGTAGATCGTCTACTTCACTGGTTGCGGCAACGGAGCTCCTGCTCCCGGCATGGCACGGGCGGATCCTCCTCACCGGCTGCGGTAAGATGCTTGCATCTACGGCAGGGGCAGATTTCCTCTCTCGGTAAAGCTGCGGCTTTCGCTTCTCGGCTCCCGGGTCGGTTGCGGACGCTGGGGCGGGGAATGTACTGTTTTTGACTTCAGTACGGACGTCGGATGGTGTGACTATAGTAGCGGAGTCACGGGCATCTTTTTCGGGCAACTATTTGGGCTGAGTTGCAGACATCGGGTTGATAGGTTCTTCAACGGCAATGACGGTACGGTAGCATGGCAGGGGGAAACGCTTGTTGAGAACAGCACCTGTTGATCCCACCGCTGCCACCAAATTGTAACGGCGGATGCTACGTCGGCTGAGGTGCTTGTAACATCCCCGACATCAGGTAGACTTCGGTCTTGTTTAAAATAATACTTTTGGTGATTTGTTGGTTTATCAAAGCACAGTCGTGGCTACGGGCCCGATGTAGGGAACGGAGCGAAAATATACTATCAATTTACGTAGGCTAACAAGTATTAAATTACACGGTACGCGCTCCCACCATGGTGGAGTGACATTAATTGCAGAAAATCCTGAGTTAAGAATAAAAGGGGGTTTACGTAATATTTTAACTCTACAATTAATAACTGGGTAAAAACAACTGACGTTTAAAACGCTTGGTTTTATTTATGCAGCTAGACAAAATATAAAAAAAAAACACTTTACATTTTCACACGAGTTTTTACAACTGAAAGCTTTGGAAATTAAAGCACAACGAATTTACATTATTAAATTCAACAAACGAACTTTGGCGTTTAAGAAAACAGTTACCTTTCACATCAAGAAAGTTCACTAAGGTATTTTTCAACCTCCTAAAGTAAAAGCAGCCGCAAGTTACAATAGGCCTACAGTATGTTGTTTGCGCACAAACTCAACTAAAACTCAACGGGAGCACTAGCAATTAAAGCAGGACTTTTACTTAAATTAAATTATTTAAAATAAGCAAGATAGACTTGGTTTTTAGGAAGGGAACCACCCTGACGTTTATGATTAACTAAGTTCAGAAACTGCCGATGTACGAAGTTAAAACATAAATTTTCAAACTAGGAGTTGCGTTAAATTAACTATGAATTTAGATTTGGGGGTCCTAAATAAAAACTTTCAATTTAAACTACATGATACGAACCACAACCATCGTGCCCGGCATGGCAACTTTCGGACGGCATCGTTCCGGTCCCGATCGGCGTGACCACCTCCAAGTCTGAGATCTGTGAGCTGTGCTAACTTGGGAATACAGGGCTGGTGGTATATATGGCGATTTTCGTATCCATATTTACAAACAAAAACAAAAAGTGGTGTCCGGTAAAAATGCCGTAAAAATTTTTTGAAGTTGAGCATCATGGTTGGGTTCAAGGGGCAAGTAAAAATAGTAAAAGAGTATATAATTAACGTAGTGAAAAAATGCTAGAACGCATTTAAGGTGGGGCATCAAATTTGCAGTGGCAGAACTTAGTTATCATGGAAATTTTTCATAAAAATTGTGAGCGCTATAAATCAAAATAAAAAATTTCACATTTGACAAGTTCACATCCTATTTATGAGGTTAGGTACCTGTGAAAAGGAAGCTCCTCCTATTCCACAACTAATCTAAACTAGGTCGGCTTTATGCCTATAAAAATTGAAAAGAAATCATTACAAATGTACAATTTTGTTGGAGTTACGATGACCGGAAGTGTGTGCGTCGCAGCATAGTTTGGTGACTTTTTCTTAAGCTTGTAGCTGGAGAACCAGAAGGAAATTTTGACTTCTGTTTTCACAGATTGGAAGAATAAAGTTGTGGCTATTAAGGATTTCTATGATGGGTCAATTCGGATGGTAACTCCTGTAGATACAGTGGTTTGAAGGTGGAGGTCGGACAAGTCAAGGGCGGGGGGCGCCATGACTTGGGAGAAAAAGAAAAAAAAAGAGTTCGTTGAAACGAAGTTTCCCGAAGGTTTTTTTGACAGCTGGAGTCCCGGTATCCTCTCCAAAACGGTTTTGGCCAGTAACCTAATGATGGCGCGACAGAAATTCTTTTCCAACAAATCGGGACTGATGTCACATTTATTTGCATTTACTTTCAGGGAATGAAAATAGGTTTTTCAGTATTTTTTTGTGTATTAATAAGTATTTTGGGGAATTCAAAATATTTTTTCAGTGTTTTTTTATACAGGGTGGTCCAAAAGTCCGTTGCACCAAAAGCCCTACAGAATTGGAATTAGGGACCTGACTCATAGGAATTTGTTTTGTTCCTAAAATGGGGGCCACCCACTGGGCATGCATTGGGGCGCCCTGCCCCCTTCAACCCCCAGATATAAAATTTAACTTTTTTCTTATGAGATACAGACGTTTGGTTCCAATTGCAGAAATATGCGCATGGCGCAGACAACGTGATAGCCGAAAACAGCATGCTAATTGGATAAACGGGATGCGTTTTATTACATCTTCACACAGAAGCCTTCATGTCCACGTGAGTGCTTCCCGTACAATTTCCTGCAGCGTGCAGGGAACCCTCATGTGGGCGTGGGGGCTACGTTGAAGATGTAATAAAACACATCCCGTTCATCCAATTAGCATGCTGTTTTCAGCTATCACGGTGTCTGGGCCATGCGCATATTTCCCCAATTGGAACCAAACGTCTATACCTCACAGGAAAAAAGTTAAATTTTATATCTGAGGGTTAAGGAGGCAGGGTGCCCCAATTCATGCTCAGTGAGTGGCCCCCATCTTAGGGACAAAACAAAGTGCTATGATTCAGGTGCCTAATTCCAATTCTGTATGGCTTTTGGTGCAACGGACTTTTGGACCACCTTGTGTATTAAAAAGCAGCCATTTATATAGAAACTTTATTAGTATTTTCCTTCACTAAGCTATCATTTTGACGAATAAACCGAATAAGTACTTTACACCATTTTGAGGGTTGATTTTCAAAATCCCCCCCCCCCCCCCTCCCTCATATGAGCTCTTCAACTATTTTGGGCCGATGGGCCTTTACCACTTCAGTCCGGCTCTGGTCACAGCCAAAAGATCTTTTGTTGCCGCCAAAAAACTTATTGTATGAATTCACAACAATTATGTAGTACATACAAAAATGTAGAAAAGAAAGAAAATGCTTGGTATATTGCTATCTGCACTCTTGAACAGTGTCAGTACGTAGTACATCTACATATTTTATAATTCAATACAGCTGTCGTAATACAGAAAAAGTCACTGTTGGTCTTCATAGATTTGTTATTAAATAATAATAATAATAATAATAATTTTATTCAACTACAATATACAATTGTGTGGCTCGAAGCTTTTAAAAACAGCTTTATGAGAATACAGAACATCTTATTCATTTTTTAAAACATACGTACACACATCAATATTAATTTTTTTATCTGAAAACTACCCTCCACAGTGGCGTAACGTACAGGTAGGCTAGGTAAGCATTGCTTACGGGCCCCTGCAACTCGGGGGCCCACCAGGCGCCGAAATATGGACATGGACAACATCGTTGAGATTTTTGCATTGAAAAAAACTTGCCGAAGGTATCGCCGTAAAAGCCTTATGCAGTGAACTAACTAACGGTATGCAAATTTCCTATTCAAAGTACAATATGTTATAAGCAAGTCCAAGTTCCCATTTAACAAGTGTAATAGCTACTAAGCAAAGCTTACAATACTTCGACAGTTAAGTAGGCTAAAAAATGCCACACAGACATGTTTTTTCATAAATTTTTTCAAACATTATTGTCTGTTTGCATTACGAAGTAATTTTTTTGGACTGAAAAGTTGTTGGTTGTTCGGGTAACGTAAAGTGTGCGTATAATTTGGACCAAGACAGTCGGAAAGGTCAAAGATTTGGGAGGGGGGAGGGGCGCCGGCAATCAATGAGGGCGGGCCCGACCAAAAATGTTGCCTATGGGCCCAGAGACACTTTGTTACGCCACTGCCCCTCCACCCTACTCCCCTTCCTCCTTTTTACGATTTAAATGTTTAAATAGCATTTTAGTGTGATAACATTTTCTACTAACTCAGCCTAGCAAAAATATGTATGAAACGCTGCCATATGCCGCCGCACGCCGAACTTACTTCACAACGCCGCTGCTGGCAAATAATTTCCGGCGCGCCGCCACCGCCGACATTTTTTAAGAGGTACGCCACCGCCGCTCTTAAACAAGCGGCGCACAGGTCTACACTCAATTACATGGTTACATGTTATGGCACTCCTACTAGTTGGTTAATCTAGGTTAGGGTTGAGAAAAGGTAAACAAGGATTGCTAACTATTGTGGTGCCACATGTGACGACACCACAATTACCATCCTAGATGGTATTTTATGGTAATATGGTGCAAACTACTCAACAGAAGTTGGTGTCAACAGGTAAGTGGCCCACTAAAAACACGCGAAAATGTGTTAGTTATTCATCCAAGATTCTACTATCTAGCACAGTTTTACGATGATTTAAGTTGCTGAAATTAATTTTTTTGTTCCAAGACCTCTAAGAATTCATCTCAACCCTCGCATACCCTTGGAGAAGGTTAAGTAGATGACAATATCAAGAGATTTAGTGATCTCTGACAATTTTTGAAAGGTAGTATCGGCCAACCAAGATAGCGGTTCCGGTACCGGTTCCGATGCCACGGAACCGTACTCGGAACCGATATCGGAATCGGTACACCACTAAACACAATAGAAGAAGTGCCTCATGGTCCCTTCCATATGGGTACCTTTTTTTTCAAACTGCGATGTCAGTAAAACCTAGTTCCACGGTGCTCAGTGCTAACGTGAAAATTTGAATAAGAACATGGTAAGCATGAGATAGTTTTGCCGGGTTCATACCGATCCGCCGCCTATAGGATAAAGTCAGCATGTATTGAAGGTTAGTATTTTGCAGATAGTAAGAAAGAAAATTTTAACGAAGTTTAAAATTAATTTTTACTATATTAAAATTACTTACCTTCAGTAGAACCCACTGATCCTCCCCAATTTCGCTGAACCGAATGGTTTCCCGTGTGAAGCATAGGGGTTCGAAGCTAAGTGAGAGTTATGGCTACTATATCAGTATTGTATGGAATGTGATAGCGGCGCTCCTAGCGGGAGAATAGCTAAACATTTATAACCTTAATGAGATTTAAAAGGAATTTGAAGGTTTTTAATTGATTTCAGGCATAAAATAGCAAATCGAAGCGAGTTAAAGGTAAGTATTTTAGGATAGTAAAAACTAATTAAAAGCTTTGTTAAAATGTTCAGTTTTTGTCACAGCCTAATTTTCACTATTTAACTTTGCTTTGAGGGAAACTTCAGGGATGTCCTTATATCACATTCATAAACGCAAAAAGAACAATTTATTCCTTACTTTGAAAATTTACTCTTATGTCTTTCACTTTTTTAACATTTTGATTGATTTTCAGTTAATGTACGGTGCTAATCATCCGCCATTCCACTTCTAGCCATCTAACAGTCACCAACTAACTTGTAAGCAGACCTTTCTAACGGACCTTTCTAGCAGACCTTTCTATCATCTCAAAACAGCAAACCTTGACATCATAACGAAACAATAGTTTCTTGTTGCTCGGAAAATATCGACACCTGTAAATTTTTTAATTTATGCCCTCTTTGCCTTGAAGATTTAAGTTTCGTAGATCCGCCCAGCTTGCCAACCTGACTGCGCATGCGCAGCTCACCCTATAAATAGAACTCCCTCGAAAGCATTCGCATCTATTGTTCTCAAGTGATCTGTCATACGGTCACTCTGCCTTTTGCTTTCTTTTATCTCCTGGATTTTCTTCGATATAGACAACAATATTTTTCCCATTGCTGGTCAACGGCTCTTGATCATTTTTTTCCGTGACCCGACCGTCGCTGCCGCTGATCCTGTGATCGAATGTGTCGCTCCATCCCGAATGTCTCATTCCTTTCCTTGCTGTGTATAAATCTCCACCAGCAGCTTTTGCCCATTCTTGCCATTCGTCTCCTGACCGCACGAAATTAAGTCTTCCATGCACCAGCTGCATACTGAAGGCAAAATTTTGCACCTGCGGTTTCCACTCTCAGAACCACCCACATTAGTGATTCATGGTTATCTTCAAAAGATCCCACCTTTTATATCGCTGAGGACGCAACTATTCATTAGAATTTTAAAAACAAAAACTACAAAAGATATACTGACGACGACCTTGCCTTGCTACCCTTCACAGATAAAAATCGTGCTCTTCTTTTTTTGTATGAATTTCTCCCATCATTAAATTTCACGATGGAAAGGTTCAAAAACAAGACCCTGCATTATTTAGAAGTTACTATAAAAATTAACCCACGTGGAAAAATTGAATTTGTATTTTAGAAAGCTGATGCAGACCACGCGCACAATAGATTTTTCGTCCTACTCTGATCCTTTGCATAAAGTTAACTTCGTAAAAGGTGAAATTAAGCGCTTTTTTGCGCACTCGACCAATAAAGCAATTTTCGAAAAATAGCTGAAGTACTTCCATACTTCCAAGGCATTACTGAACCGCTTAGAAAAATTCTTGCACAAAATAATATTAGACTTGTTTCTAGCAACCATTCCAACTTAAAGCAGCTGGCAATACCTGAAAAACACAGGTAATAAGAAAGAAAGTAGGCTAGCAACCAAAAATACAGTATATCGGCTACCCTGCTCCCTCCCAGCATGCGGTGCAACCTATGTGGGACAATCACAACGGAAGCTTAAGAGAAAGAATCATGGCACGTAAATCCAATTTTAAAATAAGCGATGAAACCAATTCGCTAGTACAGCATTCATTTTTACGGGAAGCGCTCAAGATCGATGAAATAAGGGCACACGCCAAACCTGGAGGAAACAGCCATCCCCTTTACTGACGATAAACTCTGTTCAATAATTAATTTAGAAACGCTCGTTATCCTTTCATACCTACTTACCGTGCATAATCATACTATACCTGAAAATGAAAATATCAAGAAATACGTCCCAATTCTACACAGTCTTGGAATCTCTAGGTTTGCTGCAAACAATAAACCAACTCCTCCCCCCTCCCTCCTCCCCAACCTACCACCAAAATTGTATTTCAACAAAGCTCCAGCCACCTGACTTAACTTCTGCTCTGCATTCACAGGGGTGAGTCTTTTGGTCCTCCTAATGCTTACCTGTTTTACCCAAGTTAAGCTTACCGTAGGTTCTTTTTAATAGTTAACTAGGTTTTAAATCCAACTAAAAAAAATTTTACTGCCCTATGTTGAAGCTGTATGAAGTGTATTTCTAATATGTTGACAAAACTTTTGTGGGTTAAGTGCACCTGATGATTAGGTGACTTCGAAACGTCGTGCTGTTTGTATGTTTGTGCACTGCTTGGCTTTTTTATTCTTATAGTCATTCTAGTGGCCAGACTTTAATGTTCTGTATTCTGTATTACAGAGAGGAAATTCGCAAAGAGGTCAGTAAATTAAAGAAAGAATTATCACAAGCCAAGAAAAAGGATGAAGTTGCCGCCGCAAAGAAGATTGATGAAAAAGATGCTGCAAAAAAAAATGAAGAAAATGTTGACGGAATAGCAATGCTTCCTCCCCAACTGCCTCCTGAAAAGAAAAAAAGTGAGTGTAACAACTCATATTTGTATTGGATTTTTAGTGAGTACCTAAAAATTCGGTTCCTACATGAATTTAAAGTCAACTCACTAAGTTATTCCTCGGTGGTAAATTTTTAATCCTCAACCTTTTTTAGACCAAAAATTAGGTTTCTACTTGCCTTGAAAAAATCCATTACCCAATTTATTAGCATTCTCCTTCTCTAATGCTGTTTCTTCTAGGGATAAAACGAGTTCTTCCGGTCCGCTAGCTACTGCGCAGCCTCCATCGTATATAAGTCGAGGCGGAGCGGCAGAGCCTACCTTTTCTTCTCTAGCCACCACGCTGTTCACTTCGTTGAGACGCTGTGCTTACCGTCTGCTTCTAGCACTAGCCTCCGCAACGTCTGCCTCCGCTTCGTGATGCCGCAAGCAAAGGGGACGTAAGTGATATCCTCCCCCCCCCCCTTCCTCGCCATCCGGCCTCACCGGTCCCGGCTGCTCGTCTGGGCCCTCCACCTCCGTCCTTCGCACGCTGCCATCCCTCGGAACGACTGTTCCTTGTTTTTAGCCGACGACCTTGCGTCTGCCCGCGTATGGGCAGTGGGTGACTCTGTTCAGCCCAGCGCCGACCCTCGTCCTCTGTCCCCCTACCCGGTGGCTGCCTCCGCACAGCATTCCTGGGCATGGGCTGCCTCATTGCCTTCTATCGGCTTTTACCTACGAAAAAAAAAGTTCCTCATCCGGGGCTCCCCACTGCGCATTGCTTCTGTGCAGCCCTTTTTGATTGAGCCATTTCACCACTTACTGTTGGATTGCGCCTTCCTTCCCTCCAGCATTGAGTGCTGTTGTTCCTTAAAGGGGTATGGTATCCCTCCACGTCTTCACCATCTGCGCATCCTGCTGCGCAGCCTTCTTTCTGATATATATTCTGACGGTGCAGTCCGCTTGTCTTTCCTCGGCTGTCGTCCTATGCGGCTGTGCTGTACGCCGCTCCTCAACTGATCCAATCCTTGTGTTCATCCTCTAGCATGCCTTCATCCTCTTCACGGATCCACCGGTCCTTGGGGCCAGCTACTTTCGCTTTCCACTCCCGGTTGACGCTTTGCTCCCGGTTTCCTCTGCTCCACCCTTAGAAGCGGATAGACAGAGGTCCAGTCCATCCTCAGACTAGGATGCTTCTATTTTCGCAAGTATTTTCTCACCACCCTTCCTTCCCCTTACTATACCTTTGTCTGTAAGAAAGAGGCAGGATAGGACACTGCCCACCACATTAGGTAATCTATTTTCTTCTTCCTTCAGAGCCTGGCCGTACCGCCTTGTTCCCAGCTTCAAGCCAATGCGCTGCGTCCGACCCCATCCTCGGTACCACTGTCCTTATGCCTCGTGCTACAGGGACGCCGGGGGATGGTTCCTCATCCTGCACTCGTCAATCCGCATCCCCTCTGGTCCCACCGGTTGCAGATACTGTTGCAGCCGCGTCCGCCGCACTATCCTCCTCTTTTTGAGCTGTCCTGATACCTGGGGACACTGCAGCTACGTCCCCGATCCGTTGCAGTCAACCTTCTCCAGTACGGAACCTACGTTCTCCTGCCAACAGACTCTCTCGTGCCAAGGAACAATACACTTGCTTAGAAGCTTCGACTTAAAACTCGGAAGGTTGCTGCCAAGTTAGCATCCTCTGCAAGATCGTAACTTACTCCACGGGATTTGTCCTCGCGTTCATCCCATCCTTTGGTAACTTGACTTTCCACCACTCAGCGGACCAGTGAACCACTAACTCCATCCTCAGTACATTCCCACATGGACTCCTTACTCCAAACCTTTAAACGAAAGGCTCCAGTTTGATTACACAACAGTTTGGCTTGCCTCCATCCTTAATTGACACCAGCTTCCTCTTGAGGATGCTGGTCCTTCTGCTGCCCTGGACGATCCGCCTCGTCCCATCCTGTCCGCTCAGTTGCTTCCTCAAGTCCCTCCTGCGGACAAGGACTCTGATTCCTGTTCCTCACCAAACCGTCCCTCTCGGGTCAACCTACCTTGCCGTTCCAACGATACCCTGATCCTTCCGAGATTCCACTGCCAACACTGCTGCAGACAATCAAGGGGATCGTCGCCGATTGTTTTCTTTACAAGCCATGTCCACGTCCGTTACGTGACGCCCCCTGCTTTCCGCCGCTCTCCGCCTTCTACGTCATCCTATTCCTCGATCCCCAGCTCAGGACGACAGGGGGGTGGATGACTTGTTCCCTCTGGGCCTGCAGTACCACGATCCTCATCATATTAGACCTCCAACTTCCTCATCCAATTCCCGCCATTTGGCTGGCGACACATCCGGCATGATCATTCCTCCTGACAAGCTATCCAGGGCGAACGTCCGCATTGCAGCCAACACGCTTTACGGCAACCTCTGCACAACTGCGTACTACACTACTAGCGGCCCATCCTCCTTGTTTTCTGGCCATTTCACTGAACCTACCGTCGACCTACACCTCCCTCTGCTTCCAGCAGTGTTTCCTAGGCCTCTACAATTGAGGGCATGATACCCCTCCGCACCACCACCATCCGTGCATCCTCCTGCACAGCTTCTTCTGCATTTACTGCCTCCCGACCTCCGCCCCTCCACAAGGGACTCGTACAGCGACCTCGTCCGTTCCTCCCATAAGGATCCTCTCCACCCTATCCGGGTTCACCAAGTCCTTACTCCAGTCCTCCGGAAAGACCGCCCTCTTCTGGGTTCTCCTCAGAGGCGTTTCTACCATCCAAATCTACCTTCGCTACAACTTTGCGGGTGGCTACTATCATCCGTCTCCTTCGCTCACCAGGCACTCTTGAAGACGAGGCCTCTCGCTGTGCCTTCAGAGCCGTGCAATCCTCCACTACGAAACTTTACGACAGCAACTGGAAACGATGGTTTCATTGGTGTATCCCACAACAGGTCAATCCAGTCAATCCGCCTTTGCACGACCTCCTCAGATTCCTACCCTCTTGTTCTAGGACGGTTTACGAGGATCCTGGTATACCGATCAGCATTGAATGCTGCCTTCAAGGCTGCCGGGCATACTGCCCTCCTCACGAATTACAAAATCTCCTCGCTGATCCACTCCTTCCAATTAGATCGTTTGCGGGTCCCCAAACGATTCCCGGACTGGGACCTATCTGTAGTCCTCATGGCTTTAATGGCTCCTCCGTATGAACCTTTAGCCTCTGCACGCCTCAGCCACCTCACGAGAAAGACTGTTTTCTTAGTTGCTCTAGCCGGTTGTCTTCGCTGTAGTAGGTTACAAGCCCTATCCGCAAGGGAACGCAACTGCCTTTTCCACCAGACTTTCGCGGTGTTACTCTAAGCCCTGCTTCTTCCTTTCGCGTGAAGACCCAGAAGCCCACTGAACGCTCGCATCAGTTCATAATTCCGTCGCTATCCGCCATCCGAGGGGATGATCAAGAACGGACCTTGTGTCCTGTCCGAGCCATCCGATTCTACCTGAGAGCTTCCTGTCCTATCCAACGAGACCGCGCTCAACTCTTCCTTCCATTTACCAATAAAACTGGAGTCACTTCTGCACGGATGATTGCTTCATGGATCAGACCGTCGTCCTCCAGGCCTACGAGGCTGTTGATGTCAACTGCGTCACGGAGGATATCAAAGTCACGGCACACGAACTCCGCGCCATTTCTACATCCTGGGCGATTTCAGCAACATTTCCATTTACAGACATTATGGAATCCGCTTGCTGGCGCCATCCTACCGTCTTCACATCCCATTACCTCCGGGATATATCCTACCATGCCGGCGGTTTGTACCATGTTTGACCGATTGTAGCAGCCCACAGAGTACTCTAACCCTTGGGCACACTGTCACTCAACTTTGTGGTCCGAGGGCCGGTTGCTAGCTAAGGGGACTCCGGTCAAATCGCCTTGACGAAGTCTATGGGAATGCTAATAAATTGGGTAATGGATTTTTTCACGGCAAGTAGAAACATCAAAATTCCAGGGAACCCTGGTTAATTTTTGTTTCTATTGCCTATTGAAAAAATACGTTACCCGGCTTCCCGCCCTCCTCCCCTCTCATTGCCATTTGGGCAGGATAGAGGTGTCGAAAAGGTGGGCTCTGCCGCTCAGCCTCGACTTATATACGATGGAGGCTAGCGGACCGGAAGAACTGGTTTTATCTCGAGAAGACACAGCATTAGAGAAGGAGAATGCTAATAAATTGGGTAATGTATTTTTTCAATAGGCAATAAAACAAAAATTAACCAGGGTAGCCTGGAATTTTGTTGTATTTATCTCGAATATCCTATTCTGTGTCTGAAAAAGTTTGAAAATATTTGGGAAAACATTTTTTTTTAATTCTTAGCTGTTATTCGGTGTAGTCATGACGAACGTGTAACCGAATATAACGTACATGTACCTTCAATACATGTGACTGCAGTGATCACTGATCAGCAGTAATCAGTTGGACATTTAAAAAAAAATTTAAAAGAATTAAACCCATTTTTTTTACCGGAAGTACCAAGACGCACTGGATTTACACTAATACTTCAAAATAAGTTGATATTCGCCATAAGACAAGAACATCAGTCACCAATATCACGCAAATTTTCTACTGCTTAGGGCACATCTGTCTTATTCAGGCTTGTTTTGTAAAGTCTACACTCCTCACATCTTGTTGGCCAATGTTGTCTTGGTTCGTACTGCATAGCCTCTGTTATTAGCAAGGCAATGACCCTCACTTCCTGCGTAGCTGCACCGCAGCTTCTGTATTAACAAGGTAGCAGATGTCAAGGTTTGAGGGCGCTTGTAGATTCATAAGAGCAGAGCATGATTATCACACAGGTGTTCAAGAATCGTCATAGACTCGAGTCGGCTGAAATGTCTGTCAGATTTGGAATTAGAGAAAAGGAGTAGCTTCCCAATTAATTTTGCGTTGAGTGTCAAGGCTGTGGGTGGCGATGTTGTTAGTCATCACTCGATTTTTCACGTCAGCAAAAGGTTGCTTTAGCCTCATGTGCACTCTTTTATGCGTCACGCTGATATATGTTGCTTCACATTTGTTGCATGGAATCTGATAGACTCCTTCTGTAGTATTCTGTACACTCTTCAGAATCTTTTCTACTTCTTTTTCATTTTCTTTTTCTTCACTTCTTTCGCTCGGATCAATTTCTTTCTGTCCTGCTTCTTTTGTTTTCCTCATCAACTGTTGTTTTAGTCCTTTTTCATTCTTTAGGTATGTTTCAATACCTCTCCGCTTTAGGATTCGCTGAATTTCTTCACTTGTGCCTTTTAGGTAAGTTATTGTGGGAAAATGTCCCTCCCGGTCCTTTACTTCCCCACTCAGAAACTTCCCCTTACGACCCATGCATGTTATTGCAAAGTTTGACCACTCCTAATTGAACCAAAGTTGCCAACAATGCATGCTGACGGAACAATGTTAATTTGAAGGAACAGCTCTTGATGCTAAACAATGTCAAGCCTTTGGCCGAAGCAACTATATACCAATATCATATCATTGTTAAAGCTGAGCTCTATTTAATTGTTTGCTTACTTGTTGAGCGAACTTCTTTTCTTGCATCCTATTGAACCCTCAAAACCAAAGCACTCCTAATTGTACCGGCAATCTCACCAGCCTAATATAAATTCTCTCTTTATATCCCTCCGCTTTTTAATTGATTCCTTCTTCTTCCCGATGAAACACGTCACCTTTACATGGCGTCGTAATTCCTTTGGCCGCCATTGATGAGGCCTAACGCCACTATAGCACACAATTCTTGCTTAACACAGAGTTCTTCTTGCTTGAACTTCAGTCAAACCAACGATTTTACTGATGACATTTGCTTTGGGACTTTTGTGATGTACGAACTTTTACTGCAAAACACTCCCTAATGTACATTCGACCTAGCGTGAGATCTAAGGAGGGAAGAGTTGCTATTACAAGCTGGAGAGAGAGGCCAAGCCCCTATAAACCAATCAAGAATAAAACCGTTCAAAGCACCGTGGCTTTCTTTGATACAACCTGCAAATACGAAATGTGTCAAAAACTTATGTACCAACTTGCCAACTGATCTGAACACGGACCTCGGTTTAGACGTAGGTGTCGATTGTCTTGCTTGACTATTGGTTTTTCTGCTTGGAGGCTGGAGGGACCGTACCATTGCTCTGCCCCCTTCAAGCCAGATAGCTGGTAGTTCAGTCGCCTGCTCTCTTCCCACACTTATTCCCACCCTCATTCCTGTTCCTCCATAGTGATGTTTACTTCCTTTTTCACTTGCAGTCCTGTTGCTCATGCGTATCGTTTCTTTCAGTAGCCGGTTGAGGACACCTGGTGGGTATCGCAACTCAATATATTTTCCTTTCAACTCTTGGAGATGTGGTGCCGCTTATTTCAACATCATGGACCTTTTAATGGTTCTCAAAAACTCGTTCTTTGCTGTAGTTTTAAGTTGGCTTCTAGGATGACCAGAGTCAAACGGGATTCCCCTCATCATTGTTGTTGGTTTCTGGTATGGTGCATAATGCACTTCACCATCTGCCGTCCTAGTGAGAAGGACATCAAGAAAGGGGAGTCTACAATGCTCTTCTTTTTCGAGTGTAAATACGCAACCTATTATTAACTTGAAGTAACAGCCCTTGATGCTAAACAATGTCAAGCAACTTTGTTACTTCACTTCGTTTTACGATGGCTAGCACGTCGTCATTCCATTTTTTCCATTTATTTTCAGACTGGATGGATTTTTGATTCAGAAACGTGCTCCCTATTTTCTCTTGGGAAAAAAAACCTTTGGACTTTCAAACATTTTCAGGTTTACCTTTTTTTATGGCCAACCCAACCACTCTGATAAGATTGGGACCCCCAATACAAACCGATGCCTCGGGACCTACAATATCTTAATCAGGCCCTGGTAAAGCTGTTTAGTCTCGGCAGAGTGTCCCACATATTCACATCCGTCTTTCTACTTGTTGTGGGGTGTCTTCATCGCCATTGTATACGCTCTTACAGTACCGTAACCTCTGCCGCGGAGTCTCCTTTGGAGCCTTCAGTTCTGCATTTCCCTTTTCACAAAACTGGGCCTCAGCGTCAACGCTGCGAATCACTCGTCCTGTAGGAATCGACCGAATCCGAATCTGATCTGAAGCCGGAACTTTAGGATTCGGCAAAATATTTGATGTCTAGACGATATTTCATTAACTTCGCTAATTTTTGGCCGATTTCGACGTTCCAATATACCATTTGAAGCATTTTTTCACCAGCTTTCCAATAGAGCTAATTTCAAATGCTAGCATAAATTGTTCAATAGTTATATGGGAAAAAACAATGAATACGTTGCAAAAATGTGTACTCAAGTCTTTAAACATTACTCAATTTACAACTTTTACTCACCTAGAGCGAAAATTTAGTTTGTATAAACCAAAGGGCTGACACAATAAACAAAGGTTTTATCTTGGATTCGGTTAGAATCCGATTCACCAAATCTTGTAAATCGATCCGGATTTGGTAAACGTAGATTCGGTCAATTCGTAACATTTGGGTATAGGTTTTCAGTTAAAATAGTGGAAGTTAATTCAATTTAATTCAGTGTGAAGCAAAACAGAATATTTTGTGGGGCTAAATACCTAGATTTTGCTGAGGTTGCGTATTTTGTTTACATTTTTCTTTGTACTCTAAAGATTTGTTTTCTGCTCCAGCAATATTGTGAGGGGCAAATTTTCACCTGACTCAAAATTTTGCAATTCGTGCCCTGCTGTAGTGGCTGTTGGGAGTTATAATGTTTTTCTTTTTTTAATCCAAGTCCATGTTGTGATTGGGCCACTGAGAATTTTGTGTATTCCAGCGTAAGTCATTTGTACAATTTCTTTTCCGAGAAAAGAATTTCTGTCGTTTTAAAACCAGGTGAGTGTTCACTGTCCAGTATCGACAAACTGGATGGACAAGACGTGGTGTACCGATATGCCCTTGTCACACCCACACTGAATTGAACAACGTACGACAGTCAAATGTACTTTTCTGCTCCAATGCTGTCTTGGTGCAACAAACTGAATTCGCTATTAGTAAGCCTTTTAGTTGTTTGCACTATTGCACTATCTATTGACAGGCGCCATTGCACTATCTCCTTTTGCTTCCACTCATGTTGGTATACTCGTATGGCCGTAACATTGTTGTTTTCATTACCCTAGGTGAGGAATCGTCAGACGTCAACATTTTAGAAGTGGAAAAGTTTACTAAGGAAACCGAAGAATATAAAGAGAGGAAGAAAACACAGAAGAAGAAAGGTTCTGAAAGAGAAGCGCAAGTAAGTAAGAAATAGTCATGGTATCATTGAGCGTTGTAAGATTAAAAGTGTTAAGTGTTAATCGTACATACAGAAAGTTCTTGTCATTCCACTCACGTTTGGTAATGAAGAGCAAAACGTCCCAAGTTGGGGGAAAATTGGGAAAATAACCTCGCAATAAAAACTCCCACAACACACCAAAAACAGACACTGTGTGGTTGCGCCACCACTCTGTGAGTTGATTTTGCTTGCCTTGTGCTGTCACTGGCTGCTGCAGCTTCAAAAAACTATTAAAATTTATAGCAATATCAAGTTGTACGAGCTCTTTGCAGACTTCTGGTACCATTTATTTAATTGTGATATTTTAAGGTTTAATTTAGATTACGTTTTCTATCTTTTATAAAACCTATGTATGTCTGTCTTTTCTTTTTGTGTAGACAATGGCTCTCTTAGCTAAATTTCAAGCCAAATTGCACATGGCCAGAGAAAAATTTTCCAAAGATGATGAACAAACTGAAGTCTCTGCCAAAGCACCACCTCCTAATCTAAAAGTAGATGATAAAGAAGAGAAGGAGGAGGAAGACGACGACGAAGATGAAACTAGATGGTAAGTAAAAGTGGCATTTTCATTATCCTGGCCAATTTCTGTAAAATAAAATTTAAGATCTGCAACATCCTGAAATCTATATGAGTAAGAGTTAGGCCTACCATGTTTCCTTGAAGGAGTGCCCAGGCGCTTATTGTTGTCACAAAATGAAAACTTAACAAAAGTTAACCTTTAATTGCGCGAACGTAACTTCTTCGTTGCTAGATGCTACGCACAAATCTTGAAAAAACACTAGAACTGACACTGTATCGGCAAATTTTCAACAGTTCTGAAGGATTTTTGTTGTTTTTATCACTTCCTACTGTCTTCATAAGGCCGTCGGAATCGCAACTTTTTCTGTTCACATCATCGCTTTCTTGATTTGAATTTGTTGCGTGTTGTGGCATCCTGTCGGCCCGTCTCTGTCGCTGCTTAGATTGATCGTCATGCATTAGGAAGCGAAGCGAAGCGAGTGGCTGGTCCTTGCAACTTCATCAGATTTCGTCCGTTTCTTTTTTGTGCTGGGTTAGTTGGGGATTTTAGGTTTCTCAGATGTTTGTCTTTGCACGTGTGGGAAACGGATGTACGTCAAAACAGCGCGGAATAATGGCGCGCGACAAAACAGTGATGTCCATAACAACGAGACGACAATACAACGAGATGAAAAAATAGCCTGGGATAAAACAGCGTGTGACAAAATAGCGAAAATTGTTGTTTAAAAGTGATGATGTTACGGTCATTTTTATTGCTCACCTCTGATCAGAGTACAAAGTTAGTGCTCCGCAATTTCTACACACAGCTACATATTTTTTTTATGGAGGAAGCGGGGGGGGGGGGGATCAACATTACAGTAAGTGGATGCAGAACTACAGAAAAATAACTGATAAAAAACATAGCTAGGGGAAGTGAAAGGGATGAACAACAAAAAAAGGACTTGTAAATAAACGAAAGTTAAACTAACATACTGGATAAAATCAAATCAGACTTACAACTGAAAGTTGTGGGCCGTGCCATGAAGTTAGTCAAGCATCAGTTCCACATTCTCATAACACTCAACTATATTCATAATTTATTTTTTATTTACCTATTTTCATTTACTGTTTTATTTGTTTTGTTGTCTTCTTATCTGCAGTTTGAATTAAATGCAATTTTTTTTTACCTCATTTTTGGCTTAACTAAGTAATACAGAAGAAGCACCCAAAAGCAACAAATTATCCCTCCCTCCCCACCCCCCATCATCACATAGAAATTGGTTTTAGTTGAGAGCTGTACTTTGGTCTGAGGAGAGCACTGAGAGTTTTTAACAACTTTTGCACTATTTTGTTGCACGCTGTTTTATCCAAGTTATTTTGTCGTCGTGCTGGTATGTCGTAACATTGTTTTGTCGCGTTCTGATGTGTGGTGCGCTATTTTGTTGTGGTGTTATGACATCGCGGTTTTGTTGTGCGCCGTTGTTGACGGCATACCATTGGAAATGATGAGAGTTTTGGATTTCTTCCTGTCAATTTGATGTTTTGTGTTTTTGTGGTG
>JAHWFP010139805.1:28169-54003 GCA_023313725.1 Lithobius niger | reverse complement strand
CCGGTGATGCTACAAGCACCTACCCCGTCGTAGCATCCGCCGTTACAAATGGTGGCAGCGGTGGGATGAACAGGTGCTGTTTCTACAAGCGTATTCCCCCTGCCATGCTACTATGCCATTTGTGTTGAACAATCCTTCAACAAAGACGTCCGTGACTCGGACACTATAGTCACAGAAGCAGATGTCCGCATTGTAGTAAAAATCAATGCAAATCCCGATGTCCGCACTGCCGACAACAACAGTGCCTGTCATCAGCGCCCGCAACTAAGCCGTTCCGGAGCCGAGAAGCAAGGATCGCGGCTCGGGGGGCGCCCCTGTCTTGGAAAGCAACAAGCCGTGGATCGACAGCTGCCCGGAGGATTTGGCCAACACCAGGACGCAAAGCTCCGTAGCAGTATTCAGTGGACCTTGGACAACGCCAACCATCGTTCCAGTGAAGTAGGCCTTCAACCAGACATCCTACTACAGTAGAAGTGTGCTAGCCGATTCATTCGTCAGGTGGGAAGTTTGGATTTGGACTAGACTGACCGCACAGTGATTGTGTACGGGGTAAGTGTGCATAAGATATGCTTAAGGCCGCCAAGCCGAGTGTTATAGTTGAGAGCCTTTTAGGTATTTTAATTGTTTATACACCTGAGTGCTAGGGGTCTAAAATAAGTGTATTTCTTGCTAAAACTTACGGTGTTGGGAGAGAAGTGTTTTTAGTAACTCGCTCTGCTCAATTTAAAATTAAAATTAATTTGCGGCTGCATTTTAATGAAGTTTCATTTATAAGAGTTTTATTTTGAAGCTTAAAGTTAAAAATGTCCAACATGGATGATTTTGAAGAAGTCGTTAAAGACATTCAGTACAAAGACCTGAAAAAGGCCTGTTTAAAATTAGGCCTAACCGTTAGTGAAACCCGTCACGAATCGGTGACTATTTTGAAAAATGCCGTCGAGGAAGAAAAAATTTCCGTTGACGATCTCTCTGACGAACTAGCCCCGGCTATAGAGAAAAGAGAAGCTGTAATCTTGCAAAAGAAAGAATTAGCAGCCAAAGAGCAAGAGATCGCGCTTAAAACCGAAGAATTGAGATTAACAGCTTTAGAAATGGCGGACGTTGACAAACGCCGAGCTCAAGACGCAGCTAATGCAGACCGTCGCATGGCTCACGAACTAGCATTACGGGACCAAGAGGCCCAAATCAGGGATAGAGACGCTCTATTAAAGGAGCAAGAAGCACAAATTAGCGAACGCGCTAGTGCTCGTGAATTATTAATTAAAACTAGATAAGCAGATCGAACTAGCAAGGCTAACGGCTGCAAATCTTAATGGTAGTTCAAACTCTAGTAGTGGTACCGTAACACCCCCAAATCCCAGTGTTCCCGTAAATAAACCGGGTAAAATTGCTGACGCTGTCAGACTTGTAAATCGGAAATTAATAGTTCAGACTTGTAAATCGGACTAGACTTCCGAATCGGAAATTAATAGTTTTTTAAAGATTTTTGAGAAAACTATGGAAACCCAAAGAATTGACAAAACAGAATGGGTTGTCGGATTACAGCCCCTTCTCGGTGAAATTTTGATTAAAGTATGTGATCAAATGTCGATCCTAGAAATGCATGATTATGAGTTAGTCAAAATCAGGTTACTAGAAAGGTTTGTGCAAACGAAGGAAGCCGTACAAGCCCAGTTTCGTTCACTCGAACGTGGCCCCGAACAATTGTTCCACGAACATGCGTTCGCACTAGAAACCCTATTTTCAAGATGGGTGTCCCTAGCTGAAGTAAATAGCAGCTACGACAAGTTAGCTAATTTAGTTATGCTTGAGCAGTTTACAAAATCATGTCCCATTGCACTGCGCAAGTGGTTGCCGGACCAAATTAAACTTGGTACGTTACACGAATCAGCCAAACTCTGTGATGAGTTCACCACCAGAAATAAACAGATTTCTGCGGACATGGCCCCTAAAACAGGGAAGGCACAACCTAGTGCGTCGTCGTCTGGACAAGCTTCAAAAGCTTCCTCCAATTTCAGAAGTGGCCACCGAGCCTCTTCCACTGCAGCTAAACCGGCCGGTACTGCAGCATCTTCTGCCGATCCGAGTAAAGGAGACTCGGCCAGCACCAACTACTCCAACCGTGAGTTTGACAGGCCTAGAAGGCCTAAGTTTGAAGGTACTTGTTTTTTTTGTAACAAAACCGGACACAAAAAAATTGAGTGTCGTGCTCGTATTGCTCAAGAGGTAAACCCAGCCTCTAACGCAGAGTGTAACTTTGTTAGCAATAATCCTCCCGAATTAGTTCTTTCTAAACACATTCACGAATGGACTGTGAATGGATCGAAATGTCTGGTCTTAAGAGACACAGGCTCGACACACGATGTCATTGCAAGGGATTTTGTGAAACCCGAGCACTTCATGGCTGAATATACCCATTGTCACAACGCTCTCTCAGAGCAGACGACAGCTCACGCAATTGCCGTGATTGAAGTTGAAACGCCCTATGGTAAAATACAATCCGAGGCCCTCGTTTCGGATCACGTTGGTCCACATTTCCAAATGCTTTTGGGTGTGCCCTCTCAAACAGTGTTAGAAGAAAAAGGTTTAAAGGCCCTGCCCCCTTACTCTAACGCCATCACTCGTTCCCAAACTCGTGCGGAACAGCAGCTCCCTATATCTAAACCCAAATATCGTGAGATCGAATCTGAGAGTGAAAACGACTCAGATAGTGATTCTATTTCTAGTGTAGTTTCCCCTTCACAGGAAGGTTTTGTTTCACCTAAGGTTGATATCTTAGATTCAGCTATTTTAGGTCCACAGTCAGATCAGTTAAATAAATTACTGAGTGTTGACAAACCCGAATTTGCCAAGTTGCAGTTAGGCTGCCCAACTTTAAAACCATGTTGGCAAACTGCTGAGCTCCCGCTGGACCAGCAGGATGGAAACAAGCAGTTTTTCATCGAGAAAGGATTGCTTTTCCGTAAGCCCTTTCGGCCTTTAGGAAGACCGTCAATCAAGAAACAACTAGTGCTTCCTAAAGAGTGTAGAAATCTAGTCTTAAACACCGCACATGCAAATGCATGGGCTGGGCATCTAGGCCGATTCAAAACGAAGGATAGAGTGTTGACTAATTTTTACTGGCCACATTGTTTTACCGACATTGACAATTTTGTATCCACATGTTTGACCTGCCAGAAAAATGGTAAATCTGGTCAGAAGTTTGTTGCCCCTATGGTGCTAGTGCCCATGGATGACGAGCCGTTCAACCGATACGTAATCGATATCGTAGGCCCCATCAAGCCTGCTAGTAAGGCTGGTTATAAGTACATCTTGTCTTTACTTGACCCGGCAACAAAGTTTCCCGAGGCCGTGCCCCTCAAAGAGGCCAACAGCCAGAGCGTTGTAGATGCGCTCCTACTTGTGTTTTCTAGGTTAGGCTTTCCAGCCGAACTCCAAAGCGACCTAGGCTCTTGTTTCATATCGGAACTTACAACTCATTTCTTAGAAAAGTGCGGTATAAAGTGTGTTAACTCCAGTGTAAATCACCCGCAATCTAACAGCGTGGAACATTTCCACAGGACACTCAAAGCGGTGCTGAGAGCTGTCTGTTATGAGCATCCCCACGATTGGGAGAGGTGCCTGCCAGGAGCAATGTTTGCCCTGAGAACTGCTCCACATGAGAGCACTGGCTTCACTCCAGCCGAGTTAGTCTACGGGCGCAACCTCAAAGGCCCACTGGAGTTGGTAAAAAGCCATTGGATCGAACCAGACGTTCATCCTTCAGTACTAGAATACATCTTGGACTTGCTCCAGAGATTCCAGTATTCTCGTGAACTCTCTCAGGAGAATATCACTCGCAGTCAACAAAAAAATAAATCATACTATGACATCAAGGCAGTTGAGCGTAAGTTCAAAGTTGGTGATAAGGTTCTAATCCTTAAGCCAGCACGCACCAATAAGTTAGACATTTATTGGGATGGACTGACCCTGTGAAGTTTTGAAACGATTATCAGATACTAATTATCTTGTAAAAAAATCGTTTGGTTTACAAAAAGAAACCATATATCATGTAAACCTTTTCAAGCCCTATCTGCCTAGGGAGGGGTCTAATAATCACTCCTACAATGAAGATCGTGAGCTTCCTCACACCGACCATGTTTGGACAGGTCAGCCTGGAGATGGCCACCTTACTGCTAAAGCCGCCATGAGTCTTTTCAAAAAGACAGGCAACTTAACTGAGTTGCAGAAGAACGACCTCCTTGAGGTATTCGAAAAAGTAGACCTTGTCACACACGACGTTGAATTAGTCGATTCCAAAGTCAAACCCTGTAAGTATTATCGCCACGCGAAATTCGAAAGGGATTTGATAGTCACTGAAATCAAGCGTATGCTTGACTTGGGCTTAATCGTTGAAACCGATTCCCCACATGGTTCACCCATGATCATCGTTCAAAAAGAAGACGCCAGCCCACGTCCTGTAGCTGACTACAGAGAGCTGAACAACAATACGGTAACCAAAGATTACTCAATTCCCAACATTGAGGAATGTATTGAGCGTGCATCTAAGTGGAAGTTTATCTCTATTTTTGACCACAACCGTGGATTTTGGCAAGTGCGCTTGACGCTACAGGCATCAATGGCCGCCACCATCACAACTCCCATTGGGAAGTTTGCTCCCCTCATGATAAACATGGGGATGAAAAACGCTCCATTTTGCTTCCAGAAGCTCATGGACAATGTCACTCGTGGCATGGAAGAGTTTGTCACACCCTTCCAAGACGACACTGCTGTAGGGGCCGAAACGTGGCCACAGCATCTCGAAAACATTCATAATTTCCTCTCTGCTGTCAAGAAGGCTGGATTGATGGTAAATGCCAAGAAAATCGCAGGTCGCTTGCAGCAAAGCTACTTTCCTTGGCCATGAAGTTGGCAATGGATCTCGTACACCCTCTGAGGTGAAGGTCTTGGCCGTGCAAAAATTCGCACGACCACAAACTAAGAAAGATGTCCGTTCCTTTCTCGGTTTGGTAGGGTATTACCAAAGGTATGTCCCTCACTATTCTGGAATTTGTGCCTGTCTCACAGACTCCTTGAAAAAGGATGCACCAGATCCCGTCATTTAGGATGAGTCAAAGCAAGCTGCTTTTGACACGTTGAAAAACTTTAGTGACATTTCCCGTTCTAAGAGCCCCCGACTTCACACAACAATTTATTTTGCAGTGTGATTGTTCAGATCGTGGTATGGGTTGTGTTTTGTCACAAGTGTTTGGAGAAGATGAACACCCATGTCTTTACGTTTCACGTAAACTGACGGCACGTGAGCAGAACTATGGACGACAGAGAAAGAATGCGCGTGTTTGATCTGGTCCGTTGCCAAATTGCGTCCCTACATCTATGGAACAAAATTTGTCATAGAATCCGATCACAACCCGTTGCACTGGCTCAAGCAAATGTCTGGCAAAAATCCCAGATTGCTTAGATGGAGCCTAACCCTACAAGATTACGACTACGAAGTTAGATACAAACCTGGAAAGTTACACGTAAACGCTGATACTCTCAGCAGGTATTTTGTTTAAACATTTTGTTAAAACACGTCATTTTCAGTCCAAATTGACTGGAAATTAATTTTTATCTTTAAAAATTTTTTTAAGTGGTATATTGAAAGTGCAACCACACCAAAAGGAACTTTCAGCTATTTCCCATTTCGGAACTCTACACCTAAATTGTAAGTGCCTATGCTTTACTCCTTTTGTCACTATCAACGTCTCCCTTTGTGGGAGAATATTGTCAAAGACTGTAACGACACTAATTAAATATTCATTAGGAATATTCTACGGGGGTTGCAACTTGTTCCCGGTTGGCCCTTCTTAAGGTTTTTAAGAAACATTTTTCCTGCAAAAAATTTGTCTGTCTCACCTCTGAGTGCAAAAGGTCAACTCTGTCGTTAAAAGGTTGCTGGGTATTATCCATAAACCTCCCAGTGTTGTATAATATGTTTAAGTTATGGGTACCATCTCAAAACCCTTCAGTGTAAAATTTTCCTATGTAAATCAAGTTGTTTGGTAACCTTAAACCACTCCAGTGGTAGTCTGTTAACTTTAAATAGAGCTGATAGTTGTGCATGCGCTTATAGTACCCTCTATTCCGATCCTTATCGCAAGCTAGGTCCTGAGGAGTGCTCCCAGGGTTTTTTTTTCGAGGTTTTCCCAGAAAAATAAAATAACTTTCTGTGCACGGCTGACTGGTTAGAGCATTAAATGTTGCGATTATCTCATTTGAATTAACAGCTACAAAAACCCTTAAAACTGTGACCCTTTATGGTAAAAATTCACGTTTTTATTTATATAAACTTTCGTCTGCTCCAATTTTCTTTGTGGCCTGTACGACTTTCCTGCAACAAGCAGCGCGGACAGCACTAAGTTAATTTTTGCATCTAGTGTCCCTTTAAACTTGTAATTTGTATTTACAAAAATTTCTTGAGCCACAAAAACGTCAGTCCCCCAAAAATATAAAATAGCAATTTTTATTTTTTGTAAAACAGTGTATTTTATAACTTGTGGTGATGTATTTCACGGGAGGTGTATTCCTCAGAAGGTGTATTCCTTGGTGCATTAATTTATGCAATTTCTTTACATGGCTTGGCAGTCTTGTTCTTTGGCATGTCTTGTGTGCACTGACCCTGTCTTGTTCTTTGGCATGTTCTGTTGTAGCACTTATTTGGAGTTCGACAGTAACCCCAAATAGAGTCCTCCGCGTGGGGGCGTGTAAACGCGGTCTCGTATCAGACGCTCGTGGTGAGGACACCTCAACACCACCGAAGAAAAAATCTGAGGGCAGCATTCTTCCATACCAGAAGAAGATCGTCTATATGGCGATTCCCCTTTAAAAATGTAAATATTGTATATTATTCTTTGAGGCATAAAGCCAAAACACTTTTCCAGCTTAGTTGTGTTGTAGATATTGAAAAAAAACACGATATTTTTTATTTGTAACAGGTGACGACTTTGTTTATTTATGAAAAATGTCCAACATTCAAACCAGTTTAAAAACTAACCTAAACTGCGATATAGCCCTTTAAAACTAGCTGGAACATTTAATCTTTTGATTTGTGCACTTAATGCATTTTGGTAAATTTAACTTCTTGCCATGAACCCTACCGGAGCTCCAATGTTTATGTTTGTATATTTTTACGAACCCAGTGTATATTTTTATGTCTATTTTTTATAGCATCTCCATCCAAACTCCGACCGTAGCAAACCTCTAAAACGAAAACAAACTAGCTTTCCTTCGTTAAAAACCTGCATTGTAAATAGCAGTTTCATTCCCAAAGTCAAATAATTATTCTGTGCATTACACTTCGTCCCCCCTCCTTCAATAGTTGCGATCCATAACATCGTAGTTTATTTAATAGGCCTAAAAATCACGTTGTTATGAGTTGAAAACTCACTTGCACATTCAAAACCAGGCCTCTAACGTTTCCAAGTCGGCAATTCTCTTTGTCAATTCAACCTCCGCAATTCCCGTCCAACCAAAACTCAGCATTCAATTCCCCATCCATTCAGAGCGTTCAGCTACCCTAGCCGTCCGCGCTGCCATTCCGACTTCCGGTGGTGACAGCTCGGCCGATCTAGGTCAGTCTCTCCTCCTCCAGATGTCTGCCTCCTCTTCCCTGCTCACCCCCTCCGAAGCTATCCTCGGCGTCCGCGCCAACTTCCGGTAATGAGTATATAACTCCAGCCCCAGAGAAAATCGTTAGCACAGCTCAGGATACTCAAAGCTAGAAGTCGCTACGCCTATCGGGAGTGGAGATGCCGCGGTCCGATTGTTGCCATGCCGGGCAAATGTAGTGGTTCGTATTGTACTTAGTTTAACTTTAAAAGTTTATTTTTTGGACTCTATTCAAAATTTATAGTTTAACTTTAAACTTAACCTCGTAGCTTTAGTAGTTAATTTTATTGTGCGTCAAGCCAAACGGCATTTCGGACGTTGGCAGCCGTAATTTAAGGGTTCACGGTCCCGTACTAAAAACCAGCTTTTTTTTATTATGTTTTTTTAAACGCAGTTTAAAGTAAACAAAGGACGGTTTGATCTTCGTGGGGTTTCCATTGATTAATCGCTCGGATCGACTTTATAGGTAGCTGTGGCTTCTGTAATTTAAGGAGTTGACTTATCAACACCAACTCTAGGAGGTTTAATGCTTTGTTAATTCACGTTGAAACATAACTGTAAAACAGGTCTACTATTATAAGTCAGCCGAGGCTGTTTGTAATTTAGAGGGCTCTTTTGCGAAATCCCCTTGTGCCTATACAACTCACTGTTTCTATTTGAAATTGTTTTGTGAACATAGCGTTTGTTCAAGTTGAATTTAATGTAAATTCCCCCTGTTATTTATAAACTAATTCAGTTGTAAATTTGCCAAATGTAAATGTAAAAGTGCGGTATAATATTTTTGACATGTTTGTTTAAAAATAAAACCAGGAGTTTAAAACCCAGTTGGTTTATTCGTCCGTCGTTCGCTAGAAGTTAGTATTTAAGACAATTCTCTTCAAATTTAACTTAGCTAGCCTAATTCCCACCTTGGTGGCAGCGTTACCGCTTATTATTACTGTTAGCCTACATGATTAGGACATTCGTAGCTCCATTCTCTACACCGGGACTGTAGCCGTTGTGCTGTTTAAACTAAAAACGTATCACAAGTCAGACCAGAGTAATAGTAAGAAAGATCCAGTTACACCAGGCGACCGGTGATGCTACAAGCACCTACCCCGTCGTAGCATCCGCCGTTACACTGCTCCTGCAGCTCCTCTTCCTACAGCTCCAGTAGGCACCACCTTCGACACCACCACATCTCCTATCGCCTGCAGTCAGGCTGCCGCCCCCTCTTCATATCTTCTGTCGCTTCAGTCGGACCTCTACAAGGCCAAGGAGGCCTATTCTCAACTCAAGCTGCAGGTTCAACTCCCACAAAAATCGCCGACAAACGCCGTTCGGCTCATCCTTAGGCTACTCTCCTCGGCCTTTCTAGCTGGTCCTCTTGCCGCTCTTCCAGTGCTCTACCTTAGGTAGTGATCTACTCTTTAGCTGAGCCTCTCTCTCAGGAAAAGATTCTCTCACTCGTGGACAATGCACTTCGCTTCTTCAGCTACAATCGCCAGCCTTTACGGATGTGCGAGTAGAAAATTTTTAATTCGAGCCGAGCCAAGTCGAGTTTGCAACAGAAGAATCGAGTATCAAGCCGAGTTCGAGTATTTGATGGAAATATTTTGTTTGCAAGTTTCTTTTTAATTTGTTAAGATGATTAGAACAAAGATGGTGCTCAGCTGACTGTGTGGGTCATGGTCTTCCAGTTTTAAGGATATAACTTGAAAATAGTTTCAGTTATTGACTTTTACTCTGCACCACTGGAAAGCTTTCGTGGAGACAATCGATTTGGTATATTGGAATGTCAAAATCGGTCAAAAAATGACGAAGTTATTGCATTTTCGCCGGATTCGAATATTTTGAGTATAGCAGCGAGCCGAGTTCGAGTATAGGTTTTATACTTGGCTCGCTCGAATTTTCGCACATCCCTACCAGCCTTCATCACCAACTCAATACACTCAGGATTGGGTTGCGGCTACCATGTCTGGCACTGGTGCTCGCAAATGACAGTGCCATTATCTGTCCATTCCTGGACATTCCAGGCCCCGTGATCATAACTTACCTTTGCTCGGCTAAGATCCCTTGCCTTCGTCATGCGGGCAGCCATCAACCTTCATTCAACCCTGCAACCCTTGACCAGGGAGGCCTTCACGACCCACCGTCGTTGACGAGGCCAATGATTTGGATGCTGCTTCTGCTATCACCAGGACAAACCACCAACCCTCTCTCGTCTCCAGCAATGGCGGTTCCCGCCATACCCATTTCGCTTCCTCCTTCACTGACGACCCGAATCCTTTGGAATTCCCCTTTCAGACCTGTTGAAGACTGTCGAAGATATTATTCCCGACTGTTTCCTCTACAAACCTTCACCTCCATCTACGGGTCCCATAAAGAACCGGGGGCCTCACTACTGGTTTCGGTTTTGGCTTATGTGACCGTAAAATCTGCCAACACGCAGTTCTGGGTCAATCAACAACTCTACTTACGGCCCGCCTTCGCAAATGGAGGTATACTCCTCGGCAAAGTTGACTCAGTAGAATTGGACAAAGAGCCCTCCACCTCCTCGATCCAGCAGAGAATCTTCCTTCTTTCTGCCTACCGGCAATGGCGCAGCAAACCCCAAGAACTTCGATACATACCCTCAATCGGAAATCCTAACTGCTGAGGCCAATACGGAATTTGTACTGTTCATTTCATCCCCGGTCCCTTCGTCGGTCCTCAAGAATAAAGACCGCTTCCTTCGCTTGGGTCTCTAAGCTACCTCACAGGTGGATATCCTCAACACTGCAGCGAACGCATTGTGCGAGAAACTCTCTTCGTAACCAACCCAACTAGAGGTCAGATGGCTGGCCTTCCTTATCAGTCAGGTTTGTCAGAAGGCCTGCTTCGCCACCTTCCATTATATGAATTGGTTAACCAAGGCTCTTTTCAATTCTTCTCTCCTCCTTCGGGACGTCGCTCTTGACACCGCTTCCTACCTCAACAAATCCACACATCACGGACTACGAAATCAGCCGCCGCATGAACACAATAATCTCTGTCGGGGCCTTATCCCAAAGTTGGCACCGCATCTAGACATTGCTCTTAAACGAATGCGTCTCAAACTAGGCAGTCTCGTTTTGTGCTCAAGCACCATTACCGCCTCTTTCACTCTGGCCCCAAGGACAACTGCCATCCTGCGGACTCCCGTGACAGCCACGAGGCACACTACTCTACTTTATCTTCTTTGGACACCCAACCCTTTTGTGGTAAGGGCGCCGCCAATAACGAGGCCGAAATTCGGGCGGAGCTCTACTCCCAACCGCCGCTCCCGCTACACCTCGCCAGGCCCTAAGCAACGATCTCGGTCCTTCCAATGACGCTCATCCTTTTCACCCTTCTTTTTGGGGGGAAGGGGGCCTTCGCCACTTTCTTCTGCCTGACACAGGTTAACATCCGATCGTACGTACTGTCGATCATACGCGACAGTTTTCTTCCCACCTTCTCAAACCAACCACCGCCTATCTCCTCTCCCTCATGGTCCTTCGCCCTCTTTGTTTGCAGTCGACTTTCATCTGAGGTACAGGACCTTCTTCCTCTGTTCAAAGCGAACTGATGGCGAGAGGCTCATTTTCAATATCCAGTCCCTAAACTGGCGAATTCTGAATACCCACTTCAAGGTGGAGACTCTGGACTCCATTTGTCACTCCCTTCGCAAAGAGGACTGGACAGTATCAATAAATCTCGCAGATGCATATCTACAAATTCAGCTCCATGCTTCTGTCCGGCATCTCTTTCGTTTAATCTACAACGAAACCATTTACGAGTCCTATGCCTCCCACTCGGTCTAAACGCCTCACCAAGGATCTTTACGGCTGTTCTCGAACCCGTCTTGGCGGCCCTCCATCAGCATCAGGTGCAAGCCAGTGCCTACCTAGACGACTGGCTCCTGCCACACCAGGATCCCTCAGTACTCCTTCGCAACGGTAACTTTGCCCTACGCCTCCTCCATCAGCTAGGCTTCAGCATCAATTAAAAAAAAATCCCACCTCCTCCCTTCTCAATCCTTTTTCTTCCACAGCATCTCCTTCAACCTATCCTCAGCAGCATTAATGCCTTCACTGGACAGACTAAATGACATTCTGGCAACAACTCGAGGCTTCACCGCTCATCCTACACACTTACGGATCTCAACTCCCTCATTGGGAAACTGGACTCAATAGCGAACCTCGTTCTCTACGGCAGGTGGATGACCAGACCACTTCATCACTTCGTTTTGATAAATGGGGCAGGAGCCTTCGCTACCCACCATATATCGAATCATCACCAAGGCCTTTCCAGTCGTTGCTCTTCTCTGGTGGTTGGACATCTTGAAGCTGTCCCGGACGGTTCTATTACATGAACCCCTTCCTGACCTGCAACTTTTCACGGATGCTTCTGTCTAGGGCTAGGGAGTACACGTCGCTCACCATCAGGTCTCCGGCCCCTGACTACCCCATGAAAACAAACACTTGGGTTTTCTTCGAGCTTTGAGCAATTCTCTACGCCCTTCACCACATTTGCAATCCAAGTCCAAGCCGACAATATGACAGCAATTGCTTACCTCCGCAAGAAGGGCGGAACGAAATCCCGCAACCTTCACAATCTAACATCGGTGATCTTCTGTCCCTGCATCACCCTGAACACGACAATCCTGCCTATCCACGTCCCTGGCAGTCCCGGGCAGTCATCGCCGACTTCCTGTCTCCGCCGCTCTCTGCCCACCGGTTCACAGGCTGCTCACATTCGCATTGCCCTTCGCCTGCCTTCCCTTTGGCTACCGAAGAGGCTGCCTTGGAAACAACCACAACGTCGCCTGTCCCTTCTGGTCAAGATGTGTCTTCACCACCAGATCTTTGTTCGCTTCAGTCCGAGGTCTCAAGGCCAAGGAAGCCTACTCTCGTCTCAAGCTAGAAGTTAAATCCCGCTGGAATGCAGAAAAGTGCCGTTCATCCTTTGGAAGGACCATTTGACCTTTCATCAAAATCTTCACGTCATTCGTCAAGTCCTCACCCTTTGGCAGATGTCGATCCTTCAAACGAACCACTTTCCAAGGAGAAGGTTCACTCGCTCATAGATAATGCCCTTCGCTCCTTCAGTTAAAGCGGAAGCCTCCGCCTCGCCCTTCGTCTCCCCGCCAATGCACCCACAGCTTCCGGCGTCGGTGCTCGAAAACGCCACTGTTCTTCTCTGGATACTCGTGGGCCTTCACAATGTTACGATTCACCCGGTCGCATTTCTTCTCCTTCGTCCTCCAAACAGCCTTCGGCTTTCCGACCAATACTGCCTCCACCTTCGCGTCTTCGGCCATCTCGACCAGTCACGATCCCTGACGGCAGCACCTCTAACGCTGTTACCGACGACATCCAGCACCCTTAGATCACTTCCAACGATGCGGCTTCTTGTCACATTCACTTTGCTGCATCCTTCACTGACGACCCTGACCCTTTGGAAATACCTTTACCGGACCTTCTTAAAACAATAGAGGACATCATTCCCGACTGTTTTCTATACAAGCCTTCATCTACCACGACCGACCCTGCCAAGAACCGGGGTCTTTCTACTGATTTGGCTTTGGTCTTCGCGACCGTCTTCCTCGACAGCAAATAGTCCGCGGCCTGTCAACCACCTTGCTCACAACCCTCCTTCGCAATGGAGGCCTCTTCCAAGACCTGGCCGTGAAACCTCCTTCTTTCGCCCAACTGGGGACGGGACTGCTAACCCCTGGAACTTAGACACATGTCCTCAGTCGGAGTCCTCATGGATTTCAGCACAGCCCTCTTCATTCCATGAAAGGTTTCCGTTCCTTAGTCGGTCCTTAAAGACAATGACTGCCTCCATCGCCTGGGCCTTCGTGCTGCGTCCAAGCAGACATCCTGAACTCTGCAACGAATGCGCTCTGTGAGAAGCTTTCCTCCGAGCCACCTCCATTGGAAACCCGATGCCTAGCTTTCTTCATCAGCCAAGTCTTTTGCAAGACCTGCTTTGCAACATTCTATGAACTGGCTCACCAGGGCACTTTTTCAATTCTTTACTCCTCTTCAATATTTGGCCCCTAAATCAGCGGATCCAGAATTCCCACTTCAAAGTGGAAGCACTCTACTCCATTCATGAGTCGCTTCGTACATCTACAACCATACAGTTTTCGAGTTCATGTGTCTTCCCTTCGGTCTCAATGCCACTCTTTGTATCTTCATGGCCGTCCTCAAACCCGTTTTGGCTATTCTCCACCAGCAATAGATTCAAGCAAGAGCTTATCTCCATTACTGGCTACTCTCTCATCAAGACCCCGATACTCCTTCGCAGTCGAGACTTCACCCTACACCTCCTCCAACAGCTAGGCTTCGGGGTAAACCTGTCGAAGTCCAGTCTCGTCCCCTCTCAGATGTTCGTCTTCCTCAGTGTCTTCTCCTCGGTGTCTTCTTTAACCTCAACCGTTTTGCTGTAATCGAACAGAATCTCCAGCCTCCAAACAACAATCAGGACCTTCCTTTGTCTCTCGGTCTCCACCCTCACCCTCAATTCATTAATTGGGACTCTGGACTCGCTAGCAAATATCGTTCCTCATGGCCAATAGATGATCAAGCCTCTCCATCACTTTCATATCGACAAATGGGGCATGAGTGCTCGGCTTTCCTCATACGACCTTCTCAAGGCCCGAATTATCCCCACTTCTTTTCCCTTCGCCATTCTGCTGTGATGGACAGACGTGCTGGCATTATCCCAGACAGTACCACTGCACGAGCCTCCTCCAGATGTACATCTCCTCACGGATGGCTCTCGTCAAGGTTGGGGGGGGGGGGGGGGGGGGGCGCATGTTGGTCACCATTAAGTCTCCAGATCCTCGCAACCCCACGAACACAATCACATCAACGTTCTCGAACTCAGGGCGGTTCTCGAACTCAGAGCGGTTCTCTACTCCCTTCGCCACTTTCACAGCATCATGGCAGGGAAGGTAGTCAAGTCCACGCCAACAACACAACGGCCATAGCCTTAATAATACAAAAGTTCCGAAAACTACTATGAGAGTATAGCCTACCATAGCCTACCCGTGGAAAGGGGGAGGGACTCGGTCTCTCAATCTTCACTCCCTCACATCAGCGATTTTTCTGCTTTGTATTTCCATGGGAACGACCATACTGCCTCTCCACGTTCCAGGCAGCCGAAACATGATTGCCGACTCTAGTTATCCTATACGTATACACACATTGCGAGCATTTTTTATGGAACACTCGGCGCTCTTACGGGGCCCACCATTTGTTATTATCCCATGAGCTAATTACCCCAGCGTATATTTGGGGACCAGTGCTCTTTCAAGGCCTATCTCTTACTCAAGGAAGTATTCTATGCCCACGAACTGTTGCTTACGTATTTCTACAGGTTTATAAAGTTGAAACTTCCTTAGTGTCCTTGCACACGTTTTAAAAAAGATGCATTGAGATCTAAATTCAGTGCTGGAAAAAAATCCTTCAACTCTAATTCTTGTATTCCCGTTCCGTCATTTTTGCATTGATTACGATTAATCTTTTAATTGCAGGTTGGCTCATACTCTTCATTTTGAGACTCATGAAGCAAAAGTTAAAGATGCTAACATGAACGATGAAGATACTTTTGAAATTTTCGATCCTCGAAATCCCATCAATCAACGTCGCCGAGAAGCAAGTAAACAAGCCATGCGAAATAAGCAGCGGTAGTGAATCAAGTTTACAGCAATCATGTTCCATCATCATCTTTGTAACCCACAGACCAGTGGCCAGAATCCTTATCATTCATGTTCATTGCATCGTGAAGAGAAGAATGCACTTGCCGAGTTAGACTAGTTTCAAATCTGTTCTAGAGACTACTTCTGAAGTGAGGTTGTCGGCTATCTTTTCAAACAAGTGAACTGATTAACAGTTCTTTATTGATGGATGATGGCTTTAAGCTTCAGAAAACCGTGCTGAAGGTTGCTACTAAAACCTTTCGAGATCAAAATTAGACTACGATTTAGTTGGCCTGAAGCATAGCAGTCAAAGTCCACTAACTAGATTTTTAAGTATCAGCAATGAATTGTGTTCCATGTTTTGATTAACTAGATTTTTAAGTATCAGCAATGACTTGTGTTCCAAGTTTTTTAGCAGGGTTGAGGTACTTTTAACAATTACTTCAAGGATGGTTTCATCAAAGTAAAGGCAGTCTTACTTTTCACATTTTACTTCATGTTCATAACTTGTGAAGGAAACGAGTTACCAACTTAAGTTTTGATTTGGACCATTTGATCACTGACCAAGAAACCTTTACTTTATTGAAAGATTAAAATTATCTATTGACAAAACTCAAAATATTAATCCATTCTTCTCTGAATAAAAGCAAATCCAATCCAAATTAGTCGGCATAAATTCATATAATTTATTATGTCTGAATATTATCACTGTCAACGCCGTTTACCGGTTTCGGCATAAATATCCATTCAGCTTGATTGCTTCGATCAGTCAGCCCAACAAAACGGTCTGCAGCAGCTTTGAAACTCACTTCATATTGACTGGGTTACAGAGCTATTTGTGGCAACTGCAATATCTGTCAACATGAGTGAATCCTCCCCAGTGACGAATTTGTATTTTGCTATTAAGCAGTCAATTCGGTCAGCTCTAAAAGAGTGCCTCTTGCAGTGAGCATAGTTACACTATTACGTTTCAACAGCTAAGTGTGTTAAGTTGAAAGATCCTTCACTAAACATTTTCGTATGTGAATTGATTTACTCCAGTAAAAACAAAAATGCTTTGATTGGTTTGTTGGTTCCTATGCTAACAAGACACTGTGCCATGGAATGCATTTGTGAAGTAGAAAAGTGACAAAACAAATTTATCTACTGACCATAAGAAAAGGTGAAGGAAGGGAAAAGGATAGGAAATCTTAAAAGAACAAATAAAAAAAAAAAGGCTAACATTGTGAAGAAGTCTTCATGTCTACCCAAATGTGCTACAGAATGCAATTCACCTGATCCATGAGTGATAATAAGTTTTATCACCTCTGATTAAAATGATAATTGATTACCAACTAATATCAGGGGGAAATCTCATGAGTAGGTGGGTCTTCAACTCCTAAAATTAATAAGGGCTACCCACAACCAGAACTGCATTTGGATCTTGCTACCAGTGTTTGGAATATTGTGTTCGTATTCTAATTTCAACATTCCATTCAACACTCTTAAGCATCGTTTCATTCATTCCTGATGACCAGGTTCATATGGTTTATGGGTTTAGTGCAACTAATTTTGTGAGCTAGTGATTCATGAACGTCGTGAAGTTAGGTTATACTGTGTGGATTGTGTTACTAAGTTATTGTACAAGTTACTCCTTTTAGTTAAATGCGACATCCCAGTATGTTTTTGTAAAAAGGTTCCTTACGCCATTAAAAAAAAGTAGTTTCTATTTTATGGAACAAAATTCCCTGTATGTAGGCCTATGTGTTTTTATTTTTATTTCATCTTTATTAACTTTAAACAGATTTTACTTTAGCCAAAGAAAATAATAAATGTATATCCGAAAAATGTGCTTTTCTATTTATGCGAGTGTACACTTCTAAGGCCTTACTCACCGATCTTGGCCAATATTATGACGATTGGTTCTGATCGACGATAACTTACTTTCTTAAAAAAGAAACCAATCAATGCTTTCGTTTATTAACACATTTTAAAGTTTTACTATGCCAGTTTATAGTTTTTTTGGCCAAATAACTCTACTAGCATTTTTCTTTCAAAAGGTATACAAGTTACACATGCCTCTTGAAGGTGCTCAAAAATTAAGTAACTGTTTTCCAGGTCTTGAATTTCGACATCGACCCGAATATAATTTTTTCGGTAGTTAGTTGCTTTTACTTTCAAACTGTAGTTACTAAGTCTTTAGTGGAAAGTTATACGAAACTAACCTACCAAACTGAGTAGTTTATTTAGTGGCACAAGTGAACCCAAAATTATTTTTTGCCAATATAGGTTTCTAGTCGTCGGCGAGAAAATATCTAACTACCTGTAAATTTCTTGCACTTAGTTCCTGGGTGCTCCCTTTGTATCTTGAGGTTTTTCGCTCTCCTGCGCAACCCCACTGCGCATGTGTTATTAAAAGCATTCAGCCCGGACACGGCCGTCATCTCTTTTTCTCAAGCTCTCGTCGCAGACGTCGCTCCCTCTCTACAGCTTCAGCCTTCGCTCGAAAGATCCTTCACCGAAAGAAGATCCTTCGTTATGCTCTTCAACAAGACCATCCTTCGCCACATCCTTTGTCGAAGGAATTTCCTTCACCCTGTGGACCCTTCGCCATAAGTCACATCTCAACAAGTCAATCCTTCGTTGAAAGATCAGGGAAAAAACTTCGCATCTTGGCTGCACAATGGACCTGACGGCTTCTCAATGAACCCTGTCTCCTCCAGCAAGCCCTCCACCAGTGGAGCCCAGCATCACGGCTCTACCGTCTCCTTCACCGCCACAACTGCCTTCATCATCGGTGACGAGAATCCACTTGATTCCCCCGTCGGCATCACCGCTCCCATGCGGACAACGCCCTCCTTCGCCACGTCGTCTACATTTTCACCCTCACCACTGCCTCGGAGAGCCCACAAGACCATTAAATCTTCCAATCAGGGCAAACCGCTGGATCTTTCGTCCACATCCTCACGCCACTTCACGAGTACTCAAAGCTTCACCAAAAAAGGCTCAACAACTCTACGCCGACGAAATACATCGTCTCATGGACATGGCTATAAAGGAAATCAACTACAAAACCAAACCGTCAGCCACGGCACCACCTTCATCCTCCCACAGTAAATCATACGTACAGAAGTGGAGTTCGTCCTGGGATCGCTAAAAGAATAGGAAACTTGACGCCACACCTGACTGCACGACAAAGAAAAAACGCTGCACAAACCTTCCTCCCATGAATTCAGAACTAATCTTTCGTCGCCCATCTGACCTTCCTTCAGCTCATTGATTAGACATCTTACCCGACGATTTTCTTGACTCTGCCTCTGCAGAAGGAGCCCGTCGACTGTCTCATCAGGCCAATATCGAGCATCAACCCCTTGACCCTTACGAGGACTCGATCTAAGCTGCAAACGACCCTTCCGCCATTCCACTCTTTGACCTCCTTAAAACAGTAGAATTCCAGATGAGGTTCTCTACAAGCCCGACCCCTCACAGCAAAAAGGTCTTAAGAGACAAAAACCACAGGGAACGAGCCAGGTTCGGACAATCCACAACCCTTCTGACCACTCTCCTTCGCACCAGCGGATCCCTTCTCGGGAAAGGAGAACCTTTGGAACTCGACAAAGACCCGCCTCCTCCAAGACCTGGTCGTGAAACTTGGTACTTTTGTTACTCCGGTGATGGGACAGCTAATCCCCGTCACTTCGAGACTTATCAACAGTCAGAATTCTCAGCAACCAACCAAGAACAGAGGCGTTGTCACTGGGTTCAGTTTTGGCCTAAGAGACAAAAACCACAAAGAACGAACCAGGGTCGGACAATCCAGTCTCTTTCGCACCGGTGAATCCCTTCTCAGGAAAGAGAACTTTTGGAAATCAACAAAGACCCGCAACCTCCAAGATTGGTCGTGAAACTTGGTACTTTCGTTCGACCGGTGATGGCACAACTAACCACCGTCACTTCGAGACTTATCTACAGTCAGAATTCCTCGCCACCGAAGCCAAAATGGATGGCTCTCTTCATCCCCCAAAGGGCTGACGTTCCGACCGCTGTTCCTAAAGAGAATGACAAGATTCTTCGACTTGGCCGCAGAGCCGCGTCTCAAGCTGACGTCCTTGCCACGGCCATCAATGCCCTCTGCCAAAGACTCACCATTGAATCAAGCCACCGCAACATCAAGCATCTTCACATCCTCATTTCGGAACTCTTCAAGAAAGCATCTTTCGCCACCTTCCAAACCCTCATCAAGTTTCGAATTCCTCAACACACCAACCTTCAAGAAGCCGACTTCCAAAATAACGCAACTGGATGGCTTCTTTTCAAGGTTCACAGCACTTTCGACCAAAATCATCAAATTCACAGTCGCAACAAGGCAACAACCGGTCTTTGCAGGGTAATCACTCCAACAAGAACAACAACACAAAACGCAGCACCACGCCAGACAGGCGCAGCAAGTATTCACACGCCAGCAACAAGAGTATGTCCCACCGGCACCAATGACGCCTTTCTCAAACTTCCAGTCGGCGGATGCCTCAAACACTTTCAATCGGCTTGGGAGCAAATCACCTCGGACTCGACTGTTTTGATCATCTCCATCGGCTTCAAACCCACCTTTCACTCAAAAACTCATCTGGCAAGCTCTCATCCCAGGGAATTCACAATAAAACTTTCGTCAGCCTTAACCCACGAAGTAACCAAAATTCAAACAAATCTGCAATACGCCTATGCCCAGATCCTTCCGTACCTGGCTTTTACTGCTCCATCTTTCTAAGGCCAAAGAAATCCGGAGGTTGAAGAAAGATTTTCAACCTCAAACCACTCAACCAATTCATTGCAATCAACATTTTAAAATGGAAACCAGAATCCATTCGTCTTTCACTAAAAAACCAAAGAATGGAGCATCGCCATAGACCTCGACGATGCCTGCCTACATGTCCCGCTCCATCCAGACTATCTCTCCATTTCTTCCAGTTCATGTACAAAGACAAAATTGACGAAATCCAATGCCTGTCTTTCGGTCTAAACGTCGCTCCACGAATTTTCACGTTAGCTCTAAATCCATTCTAAGCCACCTCCACTGTCACCAAATCGCAGCAAATGCTTTTCTGGACGATCGGCTTCTCAACAACATCAACCGTCAGCAGCCTCTTCGGAACATGAACTACACCATGTCTCTTCTAAACAAGCTGGGCTTCGGCATCAATTTGAAGAAATCTAGAATCCTTCCCTCTCAACTCTTCACCTTCCTCCCAGTCGAATTCAACCTTCTTTCAGCAACTGTAAAACCCTAAACCGAAAGAATAGAAGATCTTCACCAACACGGCCAGTCTTTCCTTCAGTCGAAGACACATTCTCTCGCTTCCCTTAACTCACTAATAGCGAAAATGGATTCCATGGTCGGACTCATTCCTTATGGCAGATGGATGACTCGCGCCTTCCATCGCTTCAGAATCGACATTTGGGGCTCCTTCCACCCATCATCAAAAGCCTCCAAACCCCGACGACAAGTTCCGTTGGGAAAGCCTGCTTTGGTGGACAAACAAAACCAATCTTTCGAAGATGGTCCTTCTGCACTAACCCACCCTGGGCCTTCGCCTATTTACAGACGCATCCTTAGACGGACGGGGTGCCCACATCCAACATCACGAAACATCTGGGATCTGGCCTCCCAACATGAAATATCACATCAACATGAAGGCCTTTCTCAATGCCCTCGTTCACTTTCGGCACCTTGTAGCAGGCAAAACAGTCCAAGTTCAAGTTGACAATACCACTGCTGTAGCTTACATCCGGAAAGAAGGTGGAACCCGCTCCCGCTTTTACATCAGAAATTTTCAAGCTCTGCCAGTCTCTCAAAATCACTCTTCAGCCTCTGCACATCCCAGCTAACCGGAATGTAATAGCAGACCCCCTTTCTTGCAACAAACCACCTTCCAAAGAATGGACTCTTAAAGAAATCAATCTGCGAATATCTCTTCATCCTATGGGACAAACTAATAATCGACCTATTGGCCACGAGGCACAATGTCAGACTTCTCCAATTAATCAGCTCAGTCTCGGACGAACAAGCCTGTGCCGTGGATGCTCTAACCTACCCATGGAAGAACCTCTACGTCTACCTCTTTACCCGATTCAAACTTTTCCTGATTGTTCTGCAAAAGATAGAACCAACTCAAATCATCTTCCTACTAATTGCATCAAACTGGCCAGCAACTCCATGGTTCCCCCGACTTTTAAACCTCCTCATAGCTCAACCAAGAAGCCTCCCAGATCTACTGACTCAGAAAAAAGGAACCAAACTCTACCCGAACTCCCACATCGTACACTTGCATGGGTGGCTACTATCATCGGACACATAAAAAAAGCAGGAATTTTTGAAGAACAATTAAAGCCACTCGAATTTCCAGCAAGGCCATTATTGAATCCACTAACAAACTCTACAACAGTCATTGGAAGCGATGGTTTCATTGATGCAGCCGAAGGAAGATTAATCCAGTCAATCCCCTATTTCCGAACTTCTAGTTTTCTTCACCGACCTCTTTAAGGATGAACTCTGGCTCAACCATGCTCGTCTATCGTTCAGCCCTAAACTAAGTCTTCAAAGCGGCAAGGAATACTCATCTCCTTGAAGACTTTCACATCTCAACACTGCTCAAATAATTAGAAGTTGAACGACCATCAATCCACCGCGCTTTCCCGGGGTGTGACCTTCCTCTGGTACTTGAATCCCTCATGAAGGAACCACACGACTCAATCCAAACCTGTCACATCAATCACCTCGCAAGAAAAACAGCCTTCCTTACCTCACTCGCCACAAGCCTTCGATGCAGCGAAATGCAAGCTCTTTCAAGCAATCCCGCCTACTGCATCTTCGACAACTGCACATTTATCCATCTGAGGCCTCGTCCAGACTTTCGTGCCAAGACACAAAGACCCTCCAAGACTTCAAAGCCAATCATCATTCCAGCACTTACAAACATTGGTGATGAACCCAAAAGAAAGCTCTGTCCCGTCCATGCCCTACGCTACTACATCAAGCAGACAGCCGACTTTGAATGCCGCAAAGGCAGACTTCAACTCTTCTTGCCTTTGTCCAAGGGAACTAACGTCACATCGGCAGTCATGATCACAAATTGGTTCAAGAACGTCATCCACAACGACCACAACATCAGCTGCACTGGCAACAACATCAGGGTCACTGCACACGAACTCTGAGCACTTTCAACCTCTTGGGCATCACGACCAAGTCTCCATTGCTGAAATACTTCAAGCCGCATCATGGATAAGCCAAACTGTCTTGACAAGTCATTACTTCAGGGACATGACAGGACAGGAAGATGGACTACATCACCTGGGTTCCGTTGTGACAGCCAGATGTGTCGTCCAACCCCCTTAAGCACTTAATACAGAAACGAAGACCTCCAGAAGACTGAAGGAAGACCTCATCTCTAACAAAACGGCCCTTTTCAGGGCCACCACATTTTACGAAAGGGAACCTATTTCCTGTTTCTGTTTATTTTCAATAAAGTGCAAAGTTTTGTTAAACTTTTTGGGGGAGCCAGCCCGCAACCCAGGGTAACCCGGTTTTGTTAAACTTTTTTGGGGAGCCAGCCCGCAACCCAGGGTAACCCGGTTTTGGTAAACTTTTTTGGGGAGCCAGCCCGCAACCCAGGGTAACCCGTCATGTGCTCGCTGCCATTTATTGACGATAGAGGTCGACTGAATTTCGGTTTCGGTTTTGGCACCGAAACTGGCAAATTTTCGGTTTCGGTTCTGGTTTCGGCCATGGAGTTATAGCCCAGTTTGACTTGTTTCAGTTATGGTTTCGGTTTCGGCCGAATCCTACGCTGCAGTCCCAGCAGTAACCAGTTTCCGTGTGCAGGGACGTGCACACAGGGGGGGGGGGGGGGCCTCTAGCCCCTGTCCTCATGGCAAAGCGCCCCTTATTAATAAAAAAGTGCCCTTTTTCGGTGGAGCGGTGGTGTAAATGAGCCAAAAAATCTCCAAAAAAGGATAATAACGGCTAAGAATGTGGTGCAAATATTGGCAGAAATGGTTAAAGTCCCACAAATGGGGGTTAAAACACCCAAAAATAAAAAAAACGTTCCCAGAAAACAGTTTGCCCCTTTCTCTCGGGGGCCTGTGCACGTCCCTGCTAACTAGGCTGCAGCCTAGGAAGACACAGTGGGCGCCATCACATATCCTGCATTCATCTGGTATGCCCACGCTAATCAATAATAAAAACATTTTTTTTCAATCAAATTATGGCTTCATTGCACTAGAGGGAATTTATGCTTTTATTTCTCTTCACGTTTTCAAGCAAAGGTTATAATTATTCAATGAAGCCCCTTTCCAGTGCTCTGGCCTTCACTCGCCGACTTGAATTAACGGTTATTTAATTAAAACAAGGCTATTGACCAAAAAAAATGCAAACGAAAGTTTTGAAGTCTCTCCGCATAGACAGTTTTTTTTAATTTATTAATTCTGAAACTATTTTTTTTTGGGGGGGGCGGCCCGGGGCTGGTGAGAGGGCGCACGTGGATTTGCTCAGCGTAGGACGGGAAATGGGTAAGCCGGGCTGTGCTTTCCAATCTGGACTTTGTCTACGAAAAACCACACACTCATGATTTTTTTATTTTTTCCTTGCTGTTGTCTAATTATTAAAACTGGTATTATTCAGGTTAGGTTTTGGTTCCGGTTTCGGTAGTGGTTTCGGTTTCCGCAGAAACTGATGTGCTGGTTTTGGTAGACGTTTCGGTTTTGGCCGAAACCGAATTGCCAGTTTCGGTAATGAATTCGGTTTCGGCCGAAATTAAATAACTGGTTTTGGTAGTAGTTTCGGTTTCGGGCGAAAGTGAAAAACTTGGTTTCGGTCGACCACTAATTGATGAGATCACTGTAAATGCAAGAAAATTACAGGCAGTAGATATTTTCACGCTGATGACTAGAAATGTGGTTTCTATCGTCTTAACGATAATATATACTACCCGTAAACCCAACCTACCTTCCCTTTTGAGTCACCACCATGACATATCGAGAGGAAAAAAGATGGCGGCCACGCCTGGGCCGAACGCTTTTATAAGAGGGATGCACATACGCAGTGGGGTTGCGCAGCTGGCCGGATTTAAAGAGCGAAAAACCTCAAGACACAAGGGAGGACCCAGGAACTGAATACAAGAAATTTACAGGTCGTATATGTTTTCGTTAAAGACGATAGAAACCAATTTTCACCTAGGAAAAATTGGGTTTTTTTTTTTTTATATGCCGAAGAAAATATAAATTACCTGATTACCCAAATTTTAGCATTCTCCTTCCCTTTTGCTGTTTGATCTAGAGATTACAGTTCTGGAGCCAGCCAGCCTCGCGACCCTACGTGTATCTTACTGCGCATGCCTTCGTTTATATAAAGCGTTGTCGGCGACTGTGGCTTCATCTTTTCTTCTCTACATTTCGACTGTGTCGGACGTTCTGTTTCTTGTCCTGAAATTTGACGACTGCTACACTGTGGTCTGTGTGACTGTGGTCTTTTCTTCGTCAAACGTCGTGCAAAAAGTGCGCCTAGAGAAGCGCCAGTTCGAGTGGCCACTCTGCCCCTCTCTTACATTGAACATTGTTAGAGGACCCGACACCACGTTTACCGAGATTCTCTACCCTGTCTGCGACCTGTCCCCGTTCGCCTAGCGACCGGGTGCCGTCGGCCTATGACCTTACGCTGGGCCTCTCTCCGATGGGACCATCTGCGCTCGACAAGCCCACGCTCGACACGAATACCACGTCGCCTATCCAATGTGGCCAGGTTTGTGCCCAGGCCGAGTTACGGTCACTGCAAACAGACCTCATGAAAGCCAAGGAAGCGTATGCTCATCTAAAGCTTCAAGTGAAAGCCAGACGCTCGGCCGATAAAGGGAAGCAACTTCGGCCCGCAGAGGGACCAATCGATATTTCCTCCCGGTCGTCCAGGTGCTCGACCACTCTGCCTCAATCCCTTCTCACCGACTGTCCCGCTTAACAGCTATCCAAGGGAAGGATCCACAAACTGATGGAATCCACCCTTGATAATAGAAGAAAGAGCACACAAAACCACACAGAAGAACACAACAAATGTTCACTTAAATTTCAGCGAATAATTGCGTTCGTCTTCTTCAGAAATTAGTTAGAAAAATACGAGTCACTACATCATCCTTTTGAACTAAGTGCAAGAGGTGAGAACCACTGATCTATATCGTGCGTTGCATCTGGAGTGCCCACTTTCTGTCAAGTTTTGATGCGAGAATCAGCTGCACTAGGCGATCAATGTTTACATAAGCAGGATTTTGGATGTTCATGAGTGGTATACAATTCTTGGAGAAATGTTTGATCGCAAGAGACTCCAGTGCCCTGAGATGACAGTCGTTGTGTGTGTTGGATTTTAAGAGAACAGAAGCCCGATCCCAGGAGATGGCATGTTTCTCTTTTTTGTGATGGAGAGCAATTCCGTTCTTCTCTTTTCCTCCCAAGGTATCTCTCCATCACAAAAAA
>JAHWFP010139805.1:8236-20585 GCA_023313725.1 Lithobius niger | reverse complement strand
TACTCCTACAAACTTTAAAAGATAATATAGGCTTCATCAAACTCTTAGGCTACCCATTACTAACACTGAAACACCAGTAGCATACCTATTACCTACCGATGTTGCACTTTATTGAAATCTGGCTACATACAAAACTAAACTTGTCTCATTTCAACAGAGTCCTCGTCCACTACCAGATCTAATGAAGAAAAATTGACTTGGCTCTCAATCCACTTGGCCACAGTTAACAACTTTTGTTCAGAAAAATGTTGACCTATTAGCTGAATTCCGAGAGGCAACCCCTTTGAGGATAAGCCAATGGGAATGCTGACAGCAGGAAGCCCTGCCATGTTCACTGGCTGCGTGCAAAAATCTTGTACTGCAACCTGTTCTCGATTTTCTTTTAAAGTGAATTCGCTGTATTGAGGAGCATCTGTCAAAGTAACAGGTGTGATTAAAATATCCACTCCAGACTTAAACACCTTCGTGTAATCGTTGAGAATCAAACGACGCACCTTCTGCGCCTTCATGAAATAAGATTCATAGTTTTCTCTGAGCAAAAAGTAGTTACCGGCTAAAATACGTCCTCGAACTACTTCGTTGAAACCAACACGGCGCGATGCTGCATAAAGCGCTTCAGTGGCACCATCTTCGTTGGCTCGGAAGCCGTATTCAAGGCCGTTGTATCGGGAAAAATTGGATGCAACTTCACAAGCATTTAGCACAGAGTAACAGGTAATGGAGTATTGAGTGTAAGGTAAGGAAATGGACTGAATTTGTGCGCCACCACCTTCCAGAAGACACGTAACATTTTCCCATGCTGACACTATCTCCTTACTCATTGCAGGGCAATAGTAATCAACTGGTGTGCCAACCGACAAGCCCGTAATGGAAATTTTTTGCTGCACATCAACAGGTTGTTGAGCCACTTTAACTGTTGTCGAGTCCACAGGATCGTGACCCCTCATTGCATTAAACATAGCTGCTACATCCTCGACTCTTCTTGCAAAAATTCCGGGCACATCCATCGAATTCACTAAAGGAATCAACCCATGGCGTGAAAGTGTACCGTAAGTCGGTTTTAGGCCTACGACACCACACAAAGCAGCGGGAGAGCGTGTTGAGCCCCCAGTATCTGAACCCACCGCCGTCACACAAGAACCAACAGTTACAGCAGCCGCACTTCCCCCAGAACTGCCACCACACACAAAAAAATCGTTATCTGGCAAACCCTCAGTAGGAGGGCTTACTCCATTACCATTTTTCTGTCGTAGTTTATATTTCAAACCTGATCGCCATGGATTTTTCACGGGTCCAAACACAGAATCTACACTTCCAGTTCCCATGCCAAATTCGTCCATATTTGTTTTCCCTATTAATATAGCACCCTGGTCTAACAAGCGCTTTACGACTGTCGCTGTGAATGGTGGTTTGTAATTGCTTAACATTTTTGATGCACACGTATTAAGAATACCTTCAACACTAAAGTTATCTTTGATTGCTATAGGAATACCGTCTAATTCTCCTAAAGTACAACCAGTTTTGTACCTCTGCGACGATAGGCAGGCTTGTTCTTCAGCGACTTCTTTTGTAACAGTGATGAAGGCGTTTAAACTTTTGGTCTTTTGTTCTCTTTTCAGACACATTTCACACAAATCTACTGGATTTAATGATCCGTTTTTAAATCTCGCTACGATTTCCCGTATCGATAACATGATCATTGCCATAGCTCTTTTTGCGGATTCGGTGGATCAGTTTTTCCCCATCGAGTTAGAAAATAATCCAGGAAAAGGGTGCTTTAGCGGCACGGCCATCTGCTCCAGAGGCACAACGCGTCAACACGGTTGAACCAGGGGCCTGGCAGCCTGTGTTATTTCTCGCTCGCTCCCGTGTAGATTTGAAGGGGACCAACGCATACCGAGGCAAGATCGGTGATTGGCAAGATCGGTGATCGGTGATCGAAGGTATGCAGTAAAAATTCGATTTGTTCAATTATTAACCTACATCAGGAGTGGGACACCTACCTACCTACGGACTGTCATTAGCTCCTGCCTACATCTTACAAAACTTGATGACTCTAGCTGGCAATTTACAATCATACTAATTTCATGTACAACACAACGATCTGAGTAAATAGAATTGAACGTTTAAAAAACGTGTTCCTGTTTCTATTTCGCAGTAAATTCCAGTCAAAGCATAACTTCAATGCGAAAAGGAAAAAAAACAATAGGCTGAACAACAGTCTAATTTAACTCTTATTTTGTGACCAATTTTCCTAGTTCGTACGTTTCGTAGTCACGTAGACTATTCAAACAAATGGTAAAACTGTACTGCTTTTTTCTTTCAATAATGCGGTTTGACTTTGGACGAAACAATAAACCGGTGTTTTGTCCAAGATTTAATTACTAATTAGGGATGAGTCAAGGGGCACATTGGGGCTTGTGTCCCCCGCCCCTTTACTCCAATTGTTCTTTGTTGCATTCCAGATGTCCTTATTTTTCTGTCCTTGCTTCCCTATCGGGCGAGTCAGGGAGTGGGTACACCAAACACATAAAAAAAAACTGCCCTGGGTGTAACAAAAGGGTATAGGGGCAAAGTCCAAAAGCACCAAGCAACCCCCCCCCCCCCCCCCCAAAGAAAGTATTTTTTGGGGAGGGGGGAGTTGCTTGCTACTTTATACTTTGCCCCTAGCCGTTTTGTTATTCCAGGGCTACTTTTTTGTCCTAGACTTTGAACAAAAAATATCATTTTCTTTTTTTTTATGGGGAAGGGAGGGGAAATTGCTACTTTTGTATTTTGCCCCTGGACCGTTTTGTTGCCCCCCAGGGCGGTTTTTTTCGTGTTGCTGGAAAATATACTATACCTATGAATTTTTTGCATTCATGCTGTCATTACCTTGAAGATTTAAGTTATTCGGATCCGACCAGCTTGGCAACCCAACTGCGCATGCAGGTAGCCCTCCTTTAAAAGAGCTTTTCCCGAAAGCATTTGCATCTTTTGTTCTCAAGTGACTTATCACACGATCGCTCCGTCCTCTACCTTTCGCCGTTTATCCTACTCTTTTCCATGCATTTCGCCACTTCGGGGCACAACCATTGGGAAGATCTTCAAGACATCTCCATCTTCCTGTCTGCCATTGATGTCACTGGTCACCTACAATGACATCGACAGCAAATGTCCGCTCTCAGCCGAAAACATCAATCGCCAGGTTAACCTCTGGCCTTTTTGCCTCATTGCAACTGTCACCATCACTTCACCACATGTTTGACTGGGCTGCACCGCCATCAAGGTGCTTTGCAACAACTCTTCCGTTTTCTCGTATGACGTTCGATCATCGCTACTTACAACGCCGGTTCATTTATGCGAATTTCAAGACAAATCCACATTCGTCAATTTTTCTTCTCCCTGCAGCTGAGTCACCAAACGACTTGACGCTCCTCCTGATATCGTCGAGCTCAACAATTGGATCGACAAATGGATAGAAGCTTCCGAATGTCACTTCTCACCGCTCGTTGAAGGCCGCCTTTTTCCCCTCATCTCACCCCAGCTGGATCGTCGAATGGCATGTAGCTTCGAAACCAATTGCAGCCTCTCTCCCAAATTCATCGTGATCAAGTGCGTCAACGAATGGATTGGAGCCCTCTCGACGAATGCCATTTGTCGCCCTCATTTCACCCTGAAGCTGGTCGATGAATGGGATGATGCTCCGAAGCTGAATGTGACCGCCCACTCGTGTTCAACGACTGGGTCGACGAATGGAAAGAAGCTATCACAGCACACGTCTCTCACCCTCATCTGTCCGACAGGCATATCACCGAAATCCAATCCAAATGTGGCCTTCCACCTGAACTTTTTAGTTCAGCAACTCAATCAACGACTAGAAAGATGCCTCGTGGACGAATGCTAGCCTGCCGCTGGAACTCGTCTTGCTTTACAACAGTGTCAACGAATGCACTGAAGCTTTCAAGACGAATGCCAGCTTTCGCATCCATCACATTTCACAGCTGAAACAATGGATGGACCATCAAGACGTCAACGATCTTTCGCTGCAACCCATCTTGCTTGTCAAAAGCGTCAATGAATGGACTGACGCTTTCAGGATGAATGCCACTTCCAGCTGTGTCACAAATGGAATGAGCCATCTGACGCCATGAGCCGTCTGACGCCTTTCAACAGCACTCGATCCTCTCGGTAGCTGAGTCGACGAATGGAAAGGAGAATTTTGTCACACACAATCTTACGTGCGCACCCACATCCCAGCATTCATCCAACTCACGTCAAAGAATGGAAAGGAACTTTAGGACGAATGCCACCTCCTTCCTGCTCGTCTCATTCGTGGTAAATTCCCGTTTGAGTGAAGCTTTGGAAGTATGATGTTTCCAGCTTCACATCTCGTCTCAGTCGGCGCTCATTCTCGGGTTTCGACTGAGCACTCTCAGTAGCGGCCTTTTTTGACACGGACACTCATCGCACTCACAGCCATCATTAAAAAAAACCCATGATGGCCGACGGCTCATCGCAATCAAGACTGTATGATTCAAAGTCCACCGTGAACACTACTTCACTAAATTGTTTCAAGGAACGAAGGACGCAACTCGTGCCATGATGCCACCAAGCATGCAAATCTGGAAATTTCAAAAGAAAAATAAATAAAGTTGGACCCAAAGACCTCTACATGGAAGTTTTTCAACATCACAGAATCGTCAATCAAACGGGGTTTTTCTTTCCACACGCCACACCTGGGCCAATCCCCACTCCCTTACCACACCTTATATCCCGCGATCAGCTGTCCACTCCCCCATCGGCGCCATCTCTCGCCAACAGTGAGACTTCTTTCCGGCTTCGTTAGAGCCCGGTGCAGCTGCTTTCTCTAACGTTGCCGAAGCAGAGATGGAAAAACTCCAATCCCAACCACTGATGAACCTGACAAGTACCTGAACCGTACACCAGTCGTGGATGACCCAGGAAGCTGCTCCTGTCCCGGACTATTGTACAAAAGAAGCACTGACCCTCACAGGGTCTGCTAAAATCACAGAAAATGTGACTTTTATGACAAACCCTCCCACTTTGTGTGAAGATTCCCCACAAACTCTGGCGATAAATTGCTGCTTTGCAATGAGCAGCCAAAGTGAGAAGTAAGAAGAAAAAGGACAAAGCCGAACATGAGAGACTAACACAATCCACAATAATGTCTCCCCCACAAAGAAATTGAAAATCTTCTCAACCACCAAAGCAAATGCGAACCATCGCACTCCACGCATCACCCCAACTAGTTCTCTGTTCATTCCGCATACACCGTCGTCTCCAACAACCTATTATGTGAAGGCAAACCAAGCAGTGCTACATAAAAATACAAACAACGTTTAGAAAATTATCAATTTTCGTCTTCAGGTTAGCAATAAAATTAAAATTAAAGCATGGCAAAAACCACTAAGTCAACCTATATTAAAAGCATAAAACAGACATTTAAAATGGATAAAAACCACTAATTTCTCCCCTCAAAAGAGGCAGAAATAGCAGCTGAAAAGCAACGACCCACCTGCTCCGTTTGATGCCACGTCGCAAGGCAAGGTGTATGCAAATCGGGGTCACGTGTTTCAAAGTTGTGATGCATTCGTTATGTTGGTTTTACAATATGCCTGGCAAAAGAGTCGAGTTTAAGTGATTTAATTACAGGAAAATATTCTTTTAGAAATTTATTACCTGGCATTAAGTGGTTATGTACAGGTGGTGTATGTGTATGGATGACCAGCGTTTCTAGATTTATTCTTGCCCTGGTGTATTTTTCTCGAAACAAGATTTGGACCTTGTCCAAGTCGGGGGTGTGGCCTGTTGCGTATTTGTCTGGCGACTTGCCTGTTGAGAGGCAGTGTTGCACTAAAGAATTTGATTCGACTTTTAATTTGAAGTTTGATTTATGCGATGCCATACGTTCCTTAAGATTTTGAAGGGATTGTCCTACATATGTAGCAGTACAGGTTGGCTCTGTACAGGGAATTCGAAAAACAGTATTGCGTGTGGAAAGTATGGCGTCTGATTTGTTATTGTTTTTCCTTTCATGGTGCATGGTCAGCTGCTTAATATTTTGGTGGCTGTTTGAAACAAGTCGGATGTTATTGATGTTAAGTTTCTTCTTAAGGACTTCAGAGATGCCTTTGAAGTAAGGCAGAGCAATGAAATTCGTAGGGAGGGGAGGGGGGCCGTTTTGGGGGTCAACGCTTTTGAAATTAATTTGTTAACGTACCCGAGTGGGAACCCATTCTCAACATACTTTTGCTAGATGTAATGAAATTCATGCTGCAATAAGTCAGCATTACTGGTGTGTGAGACAACACGTTTATCTTCATTTATTACTACATTACTTTTGTAGTGGGCATCAACATAGGAGTTGTAATGCAGGGTGAGAGTCGACTGCATACTTTTTTCTGAAGTGCGTGAATTCGATTAGGCTATTATTGTACTGCTACATATGTAGGACAATCCCTTCAAAAACTTAAGGAACGTATGGCATCCCATAAATCAAACTTCAAATTAAAAGTCGAATCAAATTCTTTAGTGCAACACTGCCTCTCAACAGGCAAGTCGCCAGACAAATACGCAACAGGCCACACCCCCGACTTGGACAAGGTCCAAATCTTGTTTCGATAAAAATATACCAGGGCAAGAAAAAATCTAGAAACGCTGGTCATCCATACACTTACACCACCTGTACATAACCACTTAATGCCAGGTAATAAATTTCTAAAAGAATATTTTCCTGTAATTAAATCACTAAACTCGACTCTTTTGCCAGGCATATTGTAAAACCAACATAACGAATGCATCACAACTTTGAAACACGTGACCCCGATTTGCATACACCTTGCCTTGCGACGTGGCATCAAACGGAGCAGGTGGGTCGTTGCTTTTCGGCTGCCATTTCTGCCTCTTTTGAGGGGAGAAATTGGTGGTTTTTATCCGTTTTAAATGTCTGTTTTATGCTTTTAATATAGGTTGACTTAGTGGTTTTTGCCATGCTTTAGTTTTAATTTTATTGCTAACTTGAAGACGAAAATTGATAATTTTCGAAACGTTGTTTGTATTTTTATGTAGCACTGCTTGGTTTGCCTTCACATAATCTGTTACCGTGCTTTTTACTCCATTCCAACAACCTATCTCACCACAACAGCAACTTCCTCATCCAAATACGATTCACCTTAATAAACGATCTTCCAGGGCTGTCAATGCCGACAGTCGAAAGGCTCTGCACTCCACTCCTAATCTCCACCGCTGAGAAAACAAACGAACTCATGGGCCTGGAAAATTCCTGCCCAACTCCACTGTCTCAATCAACACTTTCATCACTGGCTCTTCAATTCCTGACACCACAACCAACATGCGAAAAACCTGATGGAGTTTCGCCCTTGAGCCCAATTTCGCACTCGACAATGGATGAACTCTTTCTCCTACCGGCCGAGTTCCAAGATGGGGTCATAACGTACATCACGTCATCAACATCACAAGCATCACAAATCGTGACAAGCATGATCTCCCAATCAAATGATCACCCAACACGCCAGCTCTCTACCTCTCGGTTGTGAAGGCACCAGTCGCTACTACACCTCTTTGGCCCCATTCGTCACCCAAAGAAGTGCTTCTCCAACAACTGCCCCACAAGAGCCTCTATCTCTTTTCGGCCTGGATGAAGATATTGTGGCCAACGTCAAGCGGAATGCTGTTCCACCAAACATAACACCATCAATAATTTTCAATGGTCTAAAACTCTCAAATGAAAAGACAACCCGTTTGATGAAGAATTACACCAAGGTCGAACAAGAATTGTCAAAAATTCAGGCAATCAATCACAACGTCTGTAGTGAATATTACCACCTCCTACAACCCACGGCAAATTTTAAACTCACCAAGGCTCTCATCTCTCGCCTAGCAGATGAAGAAATAGGATTGGTTTGGCACTTTAACAAAATCACCTTCGAGTCAATCCCAATGCCACGTTACCACGCAGCGCCAATGTGTGAACATCCAAGTCTAAAACAACAGGGTGTCCACAACGGCACAACCCAAGAATCTTTAACGAACCATGAGATGCAGATCTCCCGAGAAAACACCCAAACATCGACCTTCGTCCTTTCCACATTCTGTTAGGAGAACCAAGTTTTGGCCTAAACGACAACCAACTTTCCCAGGTGCTCACCCGGGAAAAAAAAATCAAAAACGAGAATTTGGCAGCAGCCAGGCACTTGGCCTCGGTCTCCTGTTCCAAGACAGTTTCTACGGGTACTTGGTGTGGCAGTTCGACAACTGCTCAACCCCGAGCACCTTTAACCCTGCCCTACAACCCCACACCACTCGAGACACGTTGGACTTTCCTTGCACCAACTGCAGAATAAAGGCAAAATTCTGCACATGAAGCCAACAACAATAAACCACATCAACATTCGTCCATGAACATTCCACCGTCACGCCGAGGAAGCAACCATTCTTCTAATCAACAACGATTCGAATAATTCAACCCAATTCTCATAGAACTTGTTTGTCATCTCGTCCAAAACTACCTGAACCTAACCGACCATCCAGAAGTCAAAATGCACCCACCCCCCCTCCTTCAAACCAACCAAACAAGGGATGTGAAAGAGACTTTTCAAGTGACAGCCACGTTTCATCGAATGCCTTCCTCCTTGGCGTCATTTTCAATGTTTGAACTTTGAACCTTAAAAACCCATCAAAGATTTTTCTAAATCAGAACTTTCATTCATCACTCAATCAAAATCTCCAACCAACATTAAACTGCATCACACAACCCAGACCAAGAAAACCAGATCTGGATCATCATCACTGAGGTAAATCTTTTCATCCACCTAAGTATTAAAGTGACAACTTCTTTCTTTCCCCAATGAGCAAAAAAAAAAGGCAGACGCTCACCTACGGAGCTCACAGAGTCACAGTCTCTGTTGTGGGAATGGCCAGCTTGCAACGCTACGGAACACATTCAGAAGATGCCCGCCACCAACTAGGACGAGGTCAAGAGGCGATGCAAAAAATTGACAGGTATATTATATTTTCCAGCAACAAGAAACATAAATTTGCCGGGCTCCCATCAAGGGCAGCTGAAATTTGTTTCTATTGCTAAGGAAAATGTACTATGCCAAATCCCACCCTACTTCCCCTCTTGGGTCACCTCCTGACATATCAAGAGAGAACCAAAGATGCGAATGCTTTTGGGGCAAGCTATTTTATTGAAGAGCTGTGTGCATGCGCAGTTGGGTTGCCAAGCTCGTTGGATCCGTACAACTTAAATCCTCAAGGTAATGAGAGCATGAACGGAAAAAATTGACAGGTGTAGTATATTTTCCTTGGCAAACGAAACAAATTTCAGCCATCTTTCATGGGGAGGGGGGGGGGGGCGGCGGTAAATTTACGTTTCTTGTTGCTGGATATATACTGTACCTGTCAATTGCATTTATGCTCCTATTACTTGAGAATTTAAGGTATTTTTAGTCGTCGTAATCTGCCCAGCTTGCCAACCCAACTGCGCATGTGTAGCCCTCCTTATAAACAGAGCATTCGAAAAGTTTTGCTTTCTTCTAAGTGTTACTCCATTCTGAGTTCTTACTTTGAATTGTGAGTAACCCAGTTTCTTAGAGACTTTCGCAGGCAACGAATTTCTACCGATATTACGCGAATAATTCCTAGCCCAGACTTAACTTTACAGGCTATTTTGTGCTACGAATTCTAGATTGGATCGTTTTGCTTCCTATGAACAATTTTAATAGGATTCGGTACGAGTAAGTCTAACTTACTTTTCATTTCCTGACCGAAAAGTAATTTGCTTGGTGTTTGTAGTGTTGTAGCATTTGGGGTGATTTTGGAAGATGTTAGGTAGTTATTAATTGCTTGTTATTGAACTATCCTCTGCCCTTTCAACTCTATAGGCTCTTTTAAAAATTTTGACAAAGATCTCCCCTTGCCCATTTACTCCAGGATTCGTGATATGGCAAATGCCATATAGTGCCATATAGTTCTTGAATTCATGACTCATCCATTGAGGACCATTGTCTGTCACAAGCGTCGAAATTAAACCAAAATTAGTCATATACTCGTCAAATCCTTCTATAATATTTTTTGAAGTAGTGGTCTTCATTAACTTAACAATAGGATACTTCGAATAAGCGTCAACCATTACAACAAACATGTACCCATCTGTTGGCCCATCAAAATCTGCATGGACCCTCTTGTTTGGTTTTAAAGGGTACTCCCAGTTGTGTTTGGGACTGGAAGGTTGCACATCTTTGTTGTGCTGGCAAGCATCATAGGTGTTGACTTTCTTATCGAGCTGTTCGTCGATTTTAGGCCACCAGCGTCTCTGGCTAAGCCTTTAATATTAACTATACTACAGTGACCGCTATGCAGCGCTTTTAAAACCTGCCTATGAAACTGCAAGGGCACATTGACACGGTTACTCCAAAACAACTTGTTACACTCCAGTGAGATTTCATTCCAAAAAACAAAATAAGGCTGTATTTCAGAGTCGTGAACCTTTTCAGCCCTGCTGCGCTTTGAATATTTTAACACTTTAGAAAGAATAGGATCTTTTTTGTAGCTAATACTAAAGTTTCGCCATGAACCGGAAGTGTCTCTTTTGCCTGTGTAGCCAACACACGATAGTGCTCTGTCATGTCATTGTACTTTTTGCGCTGGTGTGCTGGATAAGGGCAGGTGCAATAATGAATTGGCCATTAAATTGGCCTTCCCCGCTACATGCGACAATGTATAATGGTATCCATTCAGCATAAGCGCCCAGTGTTGTGTTCTGGGATGGGATCTGAGGAATGCCACTTTTTTTTGCCAAAAATCCAGAGCAATGCCTTTTGATCGGATTGCAAAATGAAATGCTGAGCATAGTGATATTAATGAAAATGTTTAACTCCCTTGCTTCAAACGGCGCAGGCGTGATGTTAAGCAGTCAGCAAAACTGTCTCCACAGTCGGAACGTGAAGAATCTAGTGACGTCACAAGTGCCCTAACGTGATCAAAAGTTTCTAATGCCATCATTTTCAGGGGCTTGCCTCCAAATGATGAAAATTTAATGATGAAGATCATTCACACCTTCATCGTCATTGTGAAATATGAGGCTCGGTGGGTGATTTGCCTACGATTCACTAAGGATATATAACTATGTGTAACGGGGCAAATGACATGGTTTATTCAAAGCTTAACAGTTTTATACAGCACTAGTCACATGTTAACTACATGTGACTGTTAACTAGTCTTTTAGTGAACAGAGAATCAACAGGAGTGTTACGTTACGCACCTACGAGCATCCTTAGGTGACGTCACATGGAGTATGAACAGAATGATGTCATTGTGGTGACATATGCTACAAGCTACATGAGGAGCGCAAACAATCCAACCAACCTGGTTTAACCTAGCCCCCTGCAAGACACGTTTAGTATGGGAGATTGCTGGTGACTGAAGCGCAGGTACCTGCATAAAAAAGTGCTCCACTGACTCCCCTCCACTCACATATGCAAAGAGCACTCATAATGGCCTGAATAAGTGCATGATAACTGCAACGATTTAGGCAGCTGTAGGAATATCGCTTTCCCCCAACGACCCAACCCAATAGATGATGCCACCCTGGGACACACCTCATACCTGGCTGCAGTGTCCGGACTTGCATAATGCTGACCCACTTATGCCATACCTCCTGGTCCTGATTCCACCTCAAATCCCGGTGCGGCTAAAAGTTTGACGAAATAGACTGGGAGTCTTCCCAACCTCGTTAAATCTTCATCATTTGGAGGCAAGCCCCTGAAAATGGTGGCATTCGAAATTTTTGATCACATTAAGGCACTTGTGATGTCACTAGATTCTTCCCGTTCCGACTGTAGAGACAGTTTTGCTCACTGCTTAACATCACACCTGCGCCATTTGAAGCAGAACTGTCTCCAAATGATGCGTTGCACTGATTTGAACTGGTTGTTCATAGGTCGGTTGTAGCACAAAGATATTACGCTAAAGACATTTTTTAGTCCTGTAAGAACTCATTTACTCAATTGTCAAAAGGTTGGATTAACCCCCCCCCCTGCCATCCCCACTAGGCTACATATACAGAGTGATTCATAAGTACTGAAAAATAGGCCTATAAGACGTAGGCCTATGAAATGCAGACTCATAAAATGTAGGCCTATAAGAGACCTAATAAAATGATGATGTTCACACGATTACTCCAAGTTTTGTACAGTGCACCTTACGTTATTGTACCAATGGAAAGCCCGTCATAAATGAATTGGGTAGTAGTTCCTGCCTCCTCCCCCGCCCCCCCAGGAGAAATAAAATGTGCTCAGCAGATATAGCACGGCCCCTAATGTAT
>JAHWFP010139802.1:0-27712 GCA_023313725.1 Lithobius niger | reverse complement strand
GGGGGGGGGGGGGGATAGGCACCACTGTAGTAGCTAGTTACACATTTGCAACGTTATTGAGGGTCAAATTTTGCATTGAAAGCTGCTTAGGTGACATTCCTTCACGAGTTAATTTTTGTCAGGTTGGTCATTATTTTCCACTTTACCACAATCACATCAAAAACCAAAACTGGTAAAAAGGTCCGCCAAGTTCCAAATGGTTCGGCCCTTCAAAGGAGTGATATCAACACACCAAAACATTCGCCAAGTTAATCGCACCGCCTAATAGTTCGAAGGTTAAATGAAAACTAGAACGTTGCTACTTTCGGTAGCAATATGTACAAGTTTTCATTTAACGTCCAAAGTATTATTCATTGCGATTAAATTGGCGAATGTTTTGGTGGGTTGATATCACTCCTTTGAAGGGCCGAACCATTCGGAACTTGGCGGCCCTTTTACCAGTTTTGGTTTTTGATATGATATCAGTCCTTTTTTTTAACTTGTGTATTAGACTTAACTCTACTACAGTGCAAATGTGTAATAAAGAGCCACGTAAAAAAGAAATTGGTTTTCAACAATTTGCTACTACTTTTGCCTATAGACCGCACCATTCTCAACTTGGTCACCTCTTTATAGGTTTTTGGTTTGGTTTTAATTTTGTTGTAATTTGTTTTATTTCGTTAGTTTTGGTGTGTTGATATCACTTCTTTGAAGGGCCGAACCACTCTCAACTTGGTGGCCTCTTCACCAGTTTTTGGCTTTGTTTATTTTGCTTTGTTTTCGAGTTGGTTTATTTTTCGTGAATTGGACGTGAATACAATTTCTTTGGCAATGTTGTTTAGATTTATCGTGCTACACTAGTGTGTGTCTAGGCACGCACGTCAGTACACACGTTATCATTGTCCGAACTTTAGCTGTCCAATGAGAGACGATGCCGACAATACTAACAATGGTTATAACAATATTTTCGTACTTACGCGCCATCCCACGCCATCCTCGTTACATCCCTACGCTCCAAACCATAAAAGGTACGCAGTTCGTATCGTACTGCAACCATTCGCCCAATTTCATAGCTGGAAGCCTTCCCGTTATCTCGGTATCGATGAATAATCACCCTACGGAAATTAACATGGGGATGAGCGGACTAGAATTAGCTCTTGATTTCAACACAATTTAAGCTTTTGTACCACATTATTATTTTTCCCCAAATATTTTTCGCCGCGCTACAATGGTTTACAACCTCGACAATTGAACTGATGTGATGTTTGTTGTGATGATTGTTGTCTAACTTGGTGCGACACACTAACGTGTGTCTAGATTTAAGATTTTGCACCGCATTATTATTTTTATTATTTCAGGATATTGGACACTTACGTTATGGCGTCGCGCTGCAATGGTTTACCTCCTCGACAATTAAACTGATGTGATGTTTGTTGCCTAACTTGGCGTTACACACTAGCGTGTGTCTAGATATTTCCCACTGCCAATTTCACGTGTTTTGAAACAATGAGGTCGCTTCTTTTGTCGTCCTATCCTACAAGGGAAAGTGTCCCAGGAAAATGACGAAGCGCGAGCGCCGGCGGGCTCGAGCACAAGATCCCACTAGATGGCACATGGAAAAGTGTGAATCATTATTAGTTCATATATTCACTTCAAAAACCTTAGTCCAGACCGTACACATAAACTATCGCACTTAAAGCCTCCTGTTCACCATTTCGATAGCGTTGCCCATATTCTAAATACAGCATCCACGTCCCAGATTCTCCTTCATCCAATAGGCTGATGTGGGTGACATGATGTCGTTTTAATTATGAAAATAGCGGCGATGCTGAGAATAGTGTTGTTCCATTTATAATTTACCACTATTTTCTTTATATTGCTCGAAGATTCTACGGTGCTGCAACTAGGAGTTGAAAAGGTGAAAAGGCGCCTTTAAAAGTCGTTGACACAGTATTACCTTGTAATGTTTTGCATTGTTTTATGTAAGGGTCATGTATAAGTAATCTCTGAAGACAGTATGCACTTATAGTACACATCATTATGTACCAGCTCACTTTCCACTTGGCTTGTGTACTGGCAAATACACATTTCTTTGTACTTTTTAACCCGTAAATTACAAGATGTGTTCTGCCAGTACGCAAGTCTTGTGGAGGCTGAGTTGGCACACAGTAATGTGTACTGTCAGTGCACACAATTTTTCGAATGTTGTCATTCTCACCCTGGACTCACCAGCTTGCAGCCAATAAATATTTACTTATTTACAAGTTTAGGGAATTGGTGAAACAAATCGGATATCAATGCGTTGGCTTACCGTATAATTATAGTCGATTTCACTGTAACTTGTTTTAGTCTACTGTAGCGGGTTCGCTTGTACGGCAACACGTACGCATGGAGATCGCAACCTCCGTGGTGCACCTTGCCATTCAACATAGATGTTGCGCGCCGCTATCTACCGTGCACACACGGCAGATGGCTAAGCGCCAACATCCGGGTAGCGAGCCAGTCGTATTGTTCAACAAGTTAGGACCGGATCGCACCTGTTCGCCTGTCACGTGACGTAATGCCTCAGGCAAGAGCCTATTGTTTTGGAGAGTGTGAGCCAGAGCGAAGGCTCGAGCTAGTTGGTAAGTAAGTAAGTAAATAAGTTTATTGCACTCCAAAGCATTTTAATAGGTACAATGGCAACGAAATTGTAATCTGTGTTGCAGAGTAAACTCGTGTGTAACACAGAACCAACGAGGAAAATAATTAAAATATCAATAGATGGCAACAGATTCTGCATAAAATAATATGAAAATATGTCAGATTAAAATACAAACAAAAAAGTAAATCAAGTACATATCTACACAAGTCGAGCATTCGATAGATATACAAAAACAAAAGGGCATTAAACATTAATAATAAACAAGGATTCAAGGTCAGCAAGCCCAACTGGTGTTTGGGAGTTCTATTTGCAAGTTGGACCTCCTTCGCTAATAAGGGCAGAACAAAGCAGCAACCTTAATCTAGCGCCTAATATGTAATTGCCATATATTACTAGACCCCTAGCTAAACAGTAAGAGGTGAATTAGGATTGAGCATTGTGTCTTATGAATAATCGTCCATCTCCTTAGCAGTCACTTACACTACATTATCAATACTGTAAACGAGTGAGGTATAAATATCGGCTACAGCAATGCCACCTGACAAATAGCTCGAGAGCAGCAACTTCTGCAATCCGGGCAAGGGAAGCCACCGACTGGTACACACCGACAGGTGCCCCAGTAAGTGTTTGCCGTCCTTAAAGGTGGGTTGCCACCAAACGAAGTTTGCAGCATTTAGTGCTATCTAGCGCTGTCTAGTTGTCTCTAGTGCTAGCTCGCGGCAAGCATAGGAATGCACAAAGAAAGTTATTTTAGCACAACAAACAAGCCACGTGCCACCTTAATTATTCAGTAAAAATTTGGTACGTCCTCGTGCCCCTGGAAGCAAACTGTAAAGATTAACGATATTACTGCCATTAGATGGCGCCATGGTAGAATGTAAAGAAAATACCGTGGAGCCATCTAGTGATAGTAATATCGTTAATCTTTAAATTTGTTCCCAGGTGCACGAGGACGTATCAAATTTTCACTCAATAATTAAGAAGGTCGTGGCTTGTTTCGTTAACAGAAATGGCGTCATGCAATCCTTCACTTGATGCAAGCAAGTGCTAGGTATTGCTAGACAGTATACTAGATGTTGCCAGATTCTGCAGACTTTCAATCAGTGATAGTGCCACTTTAAACGGATTACCACATAGTCATTTCAAAACTTCCTCACCTGAACGTAGGACATACACCTTCCTTGGCAAGCAAATGATGGTATTGGCTTCTGGTTGCATCCGGGATATTTGAGCACGTGGATAACTGGGGTAATGTGGCACTCGTCGGCGGTAGCATCGTCCGCTGCCAAAGAAACCGCCATGGCTACTATGAGCCACAACAGGCAGTATACCATTTTCCCTAAAAAGAAAAAAAGAACACAACTTACACAACTGTGATCTATGATTGAAAATTTGCAAGCCAAGGCTCTATTGTTCATTGGACTGCAGTGGTGGGGGACCTGCCACGCCCCACCCCCACTCTGCCCAAAAAAGAAAAAAAAAGTCGTAAGATTTTTTTGTTAGGCGGGAGGAAGGGCAATCGATCAGACCATGAGTCCATGAAAAGTTCCGTAGGAGACTCATGATCATACTCATTGCCAGTGACACCACTGTGACCTCTGACCCATACTAAGGATGGTAGAGACGTTTCAGTAGCAGCCCATAGTTTCCAGCAAACACAACAGGGTCACTAGCAGACATGTTTTCAAGGGCACACTACGACGAGTACAAACATGTATGACCGAGAGTCAGTGAAGTTGCGGCAACATCAAGTGCAATGGAGATCGCTGCCATCCCACAGATGTAACTGGAGGTGACAGCATGAAGTGTACGTCGAACTTCAACTTTAAATTTCCGGGGTACAACTTCCACACCCCCAGCCATTGTCGGCTTATGAAAAGACGCATCACAAAACACTTTCCACGCTGATTGGTCTAAAAACCGAGGCCAGAGGTGCGCACCCCGGCCAAGGCTACCACACCGTAGCAACATTCAGCACCGGACTGAGAGAAAGATTCGCCAAAAACTACACACCCGTCCCTGCGGCACCTAGGCATCCGCACACATTATCGACCGACCTATCGTCCGCGGAAAGGAATGAAATTTATTAAAGAGGCCCTGGCACAAAGCCACATCGGATTGCGGAATGAATAAATGAATGAATGAACTTATTTAAATGAACCCTGGCCCAAAGCCTCATACCCCAACTACTAAGTACTACACCATCTTACACCATATTACACCACACTACACAATATTACATATTACACCATATAACACCATAATGTAAAGTAATTGACAACCCAAAAAGTAATCTCACAAGAAATCATACACTGCATCACTGTCTGCGCCCACCATACTACACCATATTACACCATGTGACACTAGACACAGCATCACTACCTGCACACAAAGCTTGAGTGGCATGAGGTTCTCAGGCAAACTGCAGAAACTTTGCAGAAGCGTGCAATGGCTCGTAAACAACCCAGATTAGCCTTCAACTTGCAGAAATGGAATTGCAATTTGACTTTATTTAAAGGGGCCCTAACTCGAAGCCACATACCCCAACTAAAAAAAACTACGTCAAAATAACAAGCCACAGATACCTTACAACAATTTTGACCAAGCTCAAACATTAGGCGAGGAACAAAAATACGAAATATAACATGCGTACCACAAGCAACGTACCCCAACTAGGAACTACAACGCCCCTTCGAACCATCTAAAACTTACATGGCACTCCCGACAAAAGCCAAACGCAAAACAAATGCTAACAATACCAAATGTTACAATGATGCAACACGAAACAATGGTGCGATAAAGAGGCGAGGCGCTTAAGTTCGGATTAGAGCTCTCTCGAATAAGATACAACGATGCTTGAGCACGGGGCACGGGGGCACGGGGGTCATAGTGGTGTTCCGGGTAATGTCAGTGCAGATGGTTTGGCAAAACGTGCGGTGTTTGATAGTGGATGTTCGGTTTCCCTGACACAATCTGTGAAGAGTGTTAGGAGCCTATGCGCCTTCGAACGCAGCGTTTGTGGAATGACGAGTGGGCAGCAGCTAGCAATGGAAGAGTACTATTTGAGTTCAACCACGGTGCGGCAGTACATCTGTGCTTGATGATCGGCCGCTTTTTCAAGCGCGTACGCTCTCACGTATACGCACAGGACACACTCTTTGCTGCCGCACCACATGTTTCGGCTGGGCTGGTGCGGGGGCGAGGATAATCGTCTAACTGGAAAATCGCAGAATTGGAAGAACGTATACCGTATAACGAAAAGTTATCTAACAGGAAATTCGTATAATGGAAAATCGTCTAACTGGAAATTCGTATAATGGAAAATCGTCTAACAGGAAATTCATATAATGGAAAATCGTCTAATGTCCCTGCCGCGCTCCCTGTGGCTATACATTTAACATCAGAAACCGCAGTTAGACGTTTATCCATTATACGATTATCCATTATATGATATTCCGTTTAGATGATTTTCCATTATACGATATTCCGTTTAGATGATTTTCCGTTATACGATATTCCGTTTATATGATTTTCCATTATACGATATTCCGTTTAGACGATTTTCCAGATTTTTTATTTATGCAGATTCTAGACAATTATCCCTATTAGACGATTTTCCAGTTAGACGTTCGTCTGACGCACCCTGGTGCGACACCAACCTGTGTCAAGTGTATGGAATTGTGTGTGACGTAGCACATTTGCTGTTATTATGTCCTTCTTATAGCTCTCAGCGTAAAGTCCTGCACCCCTGGCTATCCGACGGTCCCTCTCTTTTATCGTTGCTTACAGTGACTGGCGATAAACTTGCCGTCAACAAATTTCGGGCTGTTGCGCGTTTCTGCAAGTCGATCAAAATTTACATATGATCCCATACCCTCAGGGAGTGCTGCGCTTTTATGTGCTTTAGTTGAGCACGAACTGAGGAGCGACCGGCCAATGGTCTGTTAACACTTAACAGGGACTTGCTGATGCTGATAGAGGCATGCTAAGTGTGCTGTTTTGTAGCTTTGGGATCATTTGTATGAATATTATGAGTATTCAGATTACACCCATACATGGGTGATATTATACGTTTAATGCACGGTGGTGACGTCACGCCAAAACATCCCAATGCTAAAAGTGTAGTCGTTATATACGGTTAATCTGAAAACCCACACACGTGACCGTGGGTTAATTTTGATAACCCACACTTTTTTGATAACCTACACTTTTTTGATAAGTTAACACTTTTTCCGCGCTCTACACAACCACTGCTCTACCATGTGACATACTTTGCAAAACTACCGTACACAACACAAATTTAACCAGCACACCCCATTGCAACCAACATAAATAAGCACATTTGCAACCTGCGACATTTATCGTACTAACACGAAAAAAAAAACCTCGCGTAGGCTACTATGCTAGGACCCCACCTATGGAGGAATGGCCTAATCTGCAAACCTTTCGCTCCGACAGTACTACAACTAGGCTACCGACACTTGTAAACACACCTAAATACACCTACAAACCTCGCGTACGATGCTAGCCCCCTCCCCACCCCCCATCCATGAATGAATGGTCCAAGCCGAATCCGACAACCTTTCGTTCCGACGGTACGAAAACTTGCCTACTGACACCTTCTAAAACACACCTAAAAACCTACGAGACTCAAGCGAATAGCGCATTTTATACGCTATATCTTATTTAAACTAATAAAGTAGAAAAAATACGGTTTTACCTTAAATACAAACGTCGGTGACTGGGACTGGATATAGGGACCTCCTCGCGTACGTGAGACTTTCGCAGACAGGAAATTTAAACCGGAAGTTTGAGTTCAGGAATTTACGTCATGATTCACAAATAAAATTTTCAAATAATTTTTTTTTTAAATTTCAAATAACTAGAGCATTAAATAACTAGCATTAAAACACATATCCGCGGTAAAACGGCCAGACCTTACGGATATCTCTTACTTAACCTACGGAAATTTAGCATGGCTTTGAGTTAGTGTGACGTCATAGCCGTGGTATAACGTCCTTTTCAGCTGCTAAGGTTACCTCGGGACGGAGAAGGGGCAATTTTGCTAGAATATACCTAACATTTAAAAAATAATAGCTTCGTTTTAGATGCCTTCAAAATTTCTACTTCCGATCAGTGGTAGAGATCAGTGGTAGTTAAATTTGATGATACTTGCTTGCATCATCATATCACTTATCACATGGTTTAACTTAATCTAGTTTATTATAAGATTTTGTATAAGGTATTTTTAATAAATTAATTTTATATTCCAGAATTTAATTTATACTGTTTCTATCAATTTATTTTTATTTTTTGATAAGTGAATGTCAGCTGTTTTTTATTTAATTATTACTGCTAGAATATCCAAAAAACCTTCCCCCACCCCCTAAAATCTTCACGACGACTTTGTTGTCACAAATATATGCGCATGGCATCCTGAAATATTGAAAATGCCACCAAATGTACAGCATCCATTACAGTCAAAAGTGTCGGCTAGCTTGAATTGCCCAATTGGTCATTAATTGCTGATGAGTTGGTCCAGTCGAACAACTTCAAAGCTTAAAGGAAAATTGTCCTTGCGTTTTTTTGTGTGCAACCCGCAGTAGTAGCACTGTTGTTATTTATATCCACCCAAAACCAAAACTGGTAAAAGAGAAACCACCAAATTTCCAACTATTAGTAGGTGCGATTAACTTGGCTAATAGGATTAATCTTGGCGGCCTTTCCTTGGTTGAATGATATATCGGCTTCTCTTATACCAGTTTTGGTTTTGGGTGGATATCACAACTTTCATAGGCCTGTGAATACAAAGAGTCCCACGGTCTAATCGTCACCTCTTATCTTTTTGTCTGGAGGTATTTTATGTCTGTAAATTTTCTCATTCATAATTTTTAAATTTGCCATTGCCCAATCAGCCGTTACATCAGCCAAATTGATATGGTTTGGTTTATTGTATGCCCATGTTTCACATGCTTAAGGTTGTTCAATTCCATTTTTGAGCACACTGGCAAACAAACGCTAATTTTCGTTCGCTTAGCTCACTCAATCAGCACAATCCCCTTCAGTTCCTCCTCCCGAGGTTAGTGTTAATTACGTAATGAAGCTGGAATTGTCAGATCCCCGAAGTTAAATAGCATTGGGCTGGATTGATACTTGGGTGGGTGACCGCCTGGGAATCTGGCTATTGCAGACATAGGGCCTTAGGGCTTCGGGCAGATGACCAGGAGTGGTTAACGCTCGTTAAACCCTTTAACCCTTTTAGCTGGAATTGCCCACTCAATCACAATTAATCTGATCTATTTGGCCCATCGTTTACTTTGTGGCACCACACTAGCATGTGTCAGTCTAGATTAACCAGCAAATTTGGCACATTACGAAGACATGTTTCTATTTTAAAAGTTTACTTTTCCTGCTTGATTGGACCTTGTGCTCACGATCTGCATTTTGTTTCCAACTCTTCTTGCAATGAAGGACTCCCAGTTTCTTAGTGGTATTTGTTGTTTTTGTGAGCCGATTTATTAATTACAGAGCCTGTGCCCTAGGCCAAGCGCGCTGCACCATACAACCTTTGATGATGATATTGATCATATTAAAAACCAAACCTGGTAAAAGGGACTGCCAAGTTCCGAATGGTTCGGCAATTGCAACTGAACTTTCGGTAGCAATGTTCAAGTTTTCATTTAACGTCCAAAGTATTATTCGGTGGGATTAAGTTGGCGAATATTTTGGTGTTTTGATATCACTCCTTTGAAGGGCCGAACCATTCGGAACTTGGCGGCCCCTTTTACCAGTTATTTTGGTTTTTGATGTGATACCACTTCTTTTTTTTTTAATTGTGTATTGACTCAATTCCACTACCGTGCAGATGTGTAATAAAGTGTCACGTCAACAAGAAATTGGTTTTCAACAATTTGCTACTACCTTTTGCCTATAGGCCGAACCAATCTCAACTTAGTCACCTCTTTATAGGTTTTTGGTTTGGTTTTAATTTTGTTGTAATTTGTTTTATTTAGTTAGTTTTGGTGTGTTGATATCACTCCTTTGAAGGGCCGAACCACTCTCAACTTGGTGGCCTCTTTACCAGTTTTTGGCTTTGTTTGCTTTGTTTTTACAATTGGTTTATTTTTCGTGAATACAATTTCTTTGCAACGTTGTTTAGATTTATCGTGGTACACTAGTGTGTGTCTAGGCACGTACGTCAGTATACACGTTCTCATTGTCTGAACTTTGGCCGTCCAATGAGAGACGATGCCGACAATACTAACAATGGTTATAACAATATTTTCGTACTTACGCGCCATCCCACGCCATCCCCATTACACCCCCAGGCTCCAGACCATAAAAGGTACGCAGTTCGTATTGTACTGCACCCATTCGTCCAAGTTCATAGCTGGAAGACTTCCCGTTATCTCGGTATCGATGAATATTCACCCTATGGGATTTAATATGGGGATGAGCGGGCTAGGTATAAGTCACAAATTTTCAACGTTATTGAGGGTCAGATTTTGCATTGAAAGCAGCTTAGCTGGCATTCCTACACGAGTTAATTTTTGTCAGGTGGGTCATTGCTCTAGATTTCAACACAATTTAAGCTTTTGTACTGCATTATTATTTTCCCCCTAAGTACCTGAAATCTGCTCAACTATGCTTCAGGGTATTAGACAGTGACGGTATGGCGTCGCGCTACAATGGTTTACAATCTCGACAATTGAATGATGTTGTGATGTTTGTTGCCTAACTTGGCGCGACAAGCGTGTGTCTTGATAATGATACAAGTTTACGATTGCGCGCCTAATCGTCCTTAGGGGGGGGGGATGCTCCTCACGGCCCCCTCCCCCCTTTTTTTTAAGTGTTTGGGCGCCTGTTTACAATCCGTCTGGGATTTAAACATAGTCGGAGTTGTAGGTCCCACGTGGTCTGTTCGTCAGCAACACATGCTGGCAGGCAAAGGGGCTCGCAAACCGCCGCCAATGCACTCACACGTCGCACACCTCTAGTTCAGCAAACGTCGTTCATAGGCAACCAATGACGCGTTCGTTACCGCTAGCGACGCGACAAACACAGGTGCTACAAATAAAAGGCGGGCGTGGCGTTGTCGATCGAGCATTCGCTGACCGTCAAAGAATCTAACCTCTGCGACGTAAAACTAACCGATGAAGTGAATGAAGTAGCAGACTTTAGTCAGACCGCGCTACTTATCCAAGGCTGGTTAATTTTCGGCCTTAACTGCGAGTTTAGTGCTGTGTAATGAACGAGGAATTATAATGACAGCCCGACCAAAGTGCTCAAACTGTGAGTTGGCGTGGACACAACGTGAAGGTCAGGATGATACGGTACTCCCGTCTCCAAGCCAGCCTTCTATTTCGTCTCGGTGTGAATGTCTTGACAAGTTGTGTCGGTGTACGTGTCTTGACAACATGTGCGATTGGAACGAGTTGAGTAATCCTGGCTGTTGCTTATGTATGTTACTTTGTGGCGTCTGTTGTCTTTGGCCCTGTATGGCGTGTGCCGAAATCACCAAATCGTGCTACAAGACCCTATGTTGTAAAAAAGACCGAAACAAGGAGCACGTACGTAGGTAACCCAACAGACGTAGAATAGAGTCAGTTAGTTGGTGAACCTCCCATTAAAGCATTTGTTGTCTAAATTTATCGCTGGCATTCTGATATTGAAGATGTGACCGCCATCAGTGACGCAAAAAATGAAATCAAGTAACATGCATCATTGGATTTTTAGAACCCTCTCTAGGGGAAAATCATACATTTTTCAGGACCGTCAAGGGAAGAGCGGTTACATAAAAAAAACTCTGATCAAACACTGGAGGAAAAGTAATTTTTGGACCTGAAAAATTACACATTCAGCAGTATAACAATGGACGAAAGCAAGATGAAAGTGGACGAAAAGGTCAGTCAGTGAAGATTATTTTAAACAATAATAATGTATTATCAGCTCGTGTTTCTGATTCGGTTTTAGGAGGAGTGATCGCTCCCATCGCCCCCTCTGGTTCCGCATATGGGAACGAGTGTGGGGAAGAGAATCCGCGAAATAAACATTTACCGAATGAACCTCGGGATGCGAAGCAGATTGCAAGAATAAAGGGAAGATATTCAAGACACGAGAGAAATTAGGAGAGTACAAGATTGATATATTAAAAAAAAAATACTAAGACGAATAAAATATTAAGGCAATAAAATGTTCAGTGATGCGGATCCTTAAACCCATTAGTTTCACTGGTTGACTTAGACTTTACGCACTACTGAGCAGCTTCATTGGAGTTAACGAACTATAGCAGATTTGTCGAATTAACGTCCTTTTCATCTGCTAATGTTACCTCGGGATGGAGAGGGACAATTTTTCTAGGATATACCTAGCATTGTTCATAATAGCTGCTTCGTTTGAAATTTCTTTCAAATTTTGTACTTCCGATCATGATAGGTCAGTGGTTGTCAAATTTGATGTGCTTACATCATGAAATTTGATAAGCTATGATCTTTCATTGTTTAACTTTAAATACTTTATTGTAATTTTTGTGGGGACGCGTGGCTTTGGGCCGAGGTCCCTAGACAATAAAACTCAAACTCAAACTCAAACTCTTTATTGTAAGATTTTAGGTAAGGTATTTTCAATAATTTTATATTTCAGCATTTATTTGTACTGTTAGTAGCAATATTTTTGATGAGTGAGTGTTCAAAATCTACACTCTTAGCAAAATTGTTTCATTCTCGTTCCTGAGACTACAAAAAAAAAATATGGCCAGGGCTCTTGGCAATAAATTCAATTCAATTCTGAGACAATCTATTTTGTGTCGGTACAGTCGCAGCAGTTACAGCTGGATTTATATCATGAAGACGGATTGCTGCAACAATGAAACCGTTGTCTTACCACTAGTACTAGACGTGGGTTTCTTACGTAAGTATTGTATTTTTACTACTTAAGCAAGAACCAAAGACCTTCTACTTACGTAAGTAAGAATCCCACGCCTTTGTTTTCTTACTTACGTAAAGAAAACCCACGTAAGAAAGAAATCAAAGAAACCCACGTAAGTAAGAAAACAAAGGCTTGGGTTTCTTACTTACGTACGTAAGAAAACGAAGGTCTTTGGTTCTTGCTTAAGTAGTAAAAATACAATCGCTGTCCATGTTTACATATCCCAAATCGTTTCTAAAGTATCATTAAACTATTTCACACTTTAAATTAACAACTATTAATTTTTTAAATAAGAAAAAAGAATTCTGGACATAGAAAACAAAGGCGTGGGTTTCTTACTTACGTACGTAAAAAAACGAAGGCCTTTGGTTTTTACGTATGTACGTAAGTAAATCTACTATTGCTATCAATGTGTATGTATCAATGTTTACGTATCAATGTTTCCGATGTTTATTGCGGCTGAAGAAAGACCCGAAGGAATGCGTTAAAACTGATTTTAAAAAATTAATAAAAAAAATTAATAAAAAGATCATTTTGCCGGCCCCCAGCCAGGCCGGCTAAAAATGGTTTCTTTGTGCCTAAAACATACTTAACCTGATAATTTAGCATTACGTTCCTCGAATGTGATGTTCCCCGGGAGGTTTCTTCTGCTGTGCAGCCGCCTGCTTGCATACCCCTGCTGTGCTTGCGCGTGGCAGTCCTCCCTTATAAAAGCGACAGCGTGCCTGCTATCAGCATTCATTTTACTCTCAGTGTGTCAGGCGGTGACTCGAGAGGGAAGGCAGGCGGGAGTAGGTTAAGTATGTTTTAGGCACAAAGATGCTGGTGTGAGGATTTCTTCGGTCAGAAGGCTTTGTTGGCGGTTAATGATGTGGACATTGCCCTGAATGTTGTACGTTACCATGGGTTAAAAAAACTCATGTGTGGTCCCACCCATACGTTAGAATGCAAGTTAGTGAGGAGGAGAAGTTGGTTTCTTCCTTGTCGTCCGTTTTTTTTTTTTTTAAGTTGGACAATGGAAGGACTCGGGTGGTTGTTCTACGTCTAGTAGTCAGTCATTTCAATTCAATCGAGCGGGGTAAGCAGAGTTGTGGAGGTCTTCGAAAACTTTGAAGAAAATTCTATGTTGGTTTAGGTTGGGGCGTTGTTTTATGAGGGATAGAATTTCCGTGTTGCGTTTCAGCCAGGATGGGAAGAAGAGGCGAAGTCTTGCGCCGACTGGAAGGTAGGAGAGGCGGGAGGCGTCGTGGTTTCAATGAGAGAAGCTCCAGTCCCCTGGTGACGAGCAGTGGCTGCGGCGGTCAGGAGATGCGGGTCGCTCCTGTTGGTTGCATTACCCCTCGTACATGTACACACGTAACTTGATGCGCATAGACGTGAACGGAATAATGGTTTCTCCCCTATCGCTTACCCATAATCCATTGCGAATCAGCGGCACGTTGGAGTTGGAGTAGGCTCAACTTTTCAGCGTGAGCCGCGCCATAGGACGGGATTTCATGCCCTCCAGTTACTACGAAACTGGGTATTCAATAGGGGGATTTGTAAATAGGTCAAGTCGGTCGGTCATTCTCACCCCTTTTTACGTGTTATCGTGGACACACCGGCGCTGCTTTCTTTTCTGTGTCTGCTTGTATGCGCGTCAAGTTACGCGTGTGCATGTACGAGGGGTTAGCCGAAGCGGGAGCGAGGGGGATCGGGCCGAAGGGTCCGTTTGTTTCTCGGTTGAAAGTAGGAGTTAAATTTCGGACGGTGTTAAGCTGGGAAGAAGAGGCGAAGTCTTGCACCGGCTGGAAGGCAGGAGAGGAGCTGCGGCGGTCAGGAGTTGCGGCTCGGTCCTGCTGGTTTCCTCGGCTGAAAGTAGGGGTTAACTTTCGGACGGATTGGCGGCGCTGTGCGGAGCGGGCAGGGGCCGGGCCACGGCATCCGAGGGACTAGTGCAGGACTGCATCGGGGCATGGCGGCAGCCGAAAGATCAAACAAACCCGATGAAAGAGGACCACAGTTGGGACCGGGCTGGAATGGATGGTGTTCCGGCAAGCATGTAGGAAAGCCGCACAGATCATGGATGGGAAGTGGCACAATGCAGTGTAGCCGGTGGTCACTTGGCAAGGCCAGGCCGTCTAGGTGGCGGGCGGACGAAGGACAGAAGACGGGATAAACCGTCTGCAGGACCAATTCGATTGGTTAGAGGGTGACGAAAGACGAGAGGACAGGTGGAGAGAGGAACTCCAAGATGAGCGGGCTTTCATCTAGTTCAGGACGGTATCATAACTGGAAGGCGGACGAAAGATGTGGAGCGGGGAAGAGGCTTTCAGCTTAACGGGCTTCTGACCATAAGGCGTACGGGGGACGTGGAGTGGGAAAGGAGGTCCCAGGTTGACGGGTTATCTCCCTGGGACAGGACGGCACCACAACAGTGAGGCGGGCGAGAGATGTGAAGGCAGGGACGAAAGACAGGTTGTGGTGAAGGCCTGGTTCGACTGGCAGAAAGGCGGACGAAAGCTGAGTAGATGGTGTGAGAGCTGCAGGGCCTGTTTGTTCCCCATCCCGGTGCAGGACACGGCGCAACAGCAAGGCGGACGAAAGACGAAGTAGCAGGCCGAGCGGGGGCGGAGTGCTTGGTTGACCTTCATCACGGTGGAGGGCAGCAACACCTGGGTGAAAGACGAGTGAGTGCGTAGAGAGAGGAGCGGTGGCTTAGCAGATCTTCTCCATAGTGTAAAACGGCAACACCCAAGCAAGCGGGCGAAAGACGAGTGAGTGCGTGGGGTGAAGAACGATGGTTTCGCAGATCTTTTCCACAGTGTAAAACGGTAACACCCGAGCAAGCCGGGCGAAAGACGCAAGGCGGTCGAAAGACGAGTGAGTGCGTGGAGTGGGAAACGACGGCAGGCAGGTCTTCTCCATGGCGTAAGACGGCAACACCCGAGCGAGGCGGGTGAAAGACGAGTGAGTGCGTAGAGCGAGGAGTGGTAGCTCGGCAGACCTTCTCTGTAATGTAAACGGCAACACCCGAGCGAGGCGAGCGAAAGACGAGTGAGTGCGTAGAGCGAGGGACCTTCTCCATGGTGTAAACGGCAACACCTGAGGAAGGTGGGTGAAAGACGAGTTGCTTGGAGCGAGGAATGTTGGCTTGGTAGACCTTCATCACGGTGCGGGATGAAAACGTCCATACAAGGCGGGTGAAAGACGAATGAGTGCGGAGAGCGAGGAATGCAGGCTTGGCAGAGCTTCGTCAAGGTTCAAAACGGCAACTCCTGGGCAAGGCGGGTGAAAGACGAGTTGCGTGGTGCGAGGAAAGCTGGCTCGGTAGATCTTCCTCATTGTGCGGGATGGAGACACCCGAACAGGCCGGGTGAAAGACGAAAGACGATTGAGTGCATGGGGCAAGAAGTTCAGACTCGGTTGGCCTTCCTTGTGAAATCGGCTGACCAAATCCAAGACAGATGAAAGACGGGAGCTTGCGAGATCTTCAACATAGTCGCGACAGCTACGGCATCAGTGAGGCGGACGAAAGACGGCGAGGGAATCCGAGGCAGGGGCCGTCGATGGGTGATCTAGTTCACACTGCTTCCACGGCTGGACTGGTGAGACGTGGAGCTTCAATGTCGTGGCGGGAGAGGCGAGAGGCCTGAGCAACAACCCAGACTCGACGGCAACGTCCCGGCTATGGGCAGAGCAGAGACGTGCCGAAGAGTGGAGCGTGCGGTTAGTAATGGCGTCAGTGAGGCGGACGAAAGACGGCGAAGGAGCCGGAGGCAGGGGCCGTAGGTGGACGATCCAGTTCACAACTTCTTCTACGGCAGGACTGGAGAGACCTGGAGCTTCAATGTCGTGGCGGGAGAGGTGAGAGGCCTAAGCAACAACCCAGACTCGACGGCGACGTCTCGGCTATGGGCAGACCGGAGACGAGCCGAAGAGTTTAGCGTGCGGTGCGGAAGCCATGGCGACGGGATCCAGACTGCAGCGCCTGAGCGGCGAATGGCTGAAAGACACGAACAGCAGAGGGAATGTAGACGGCTTCCAACTTGATTCTTCACTCAAAGCGTTGGTTTAAAGCCACGAATGAGACGAGCAGCAGTGTTGGACAGCAACTGTTGTCTTGATTTCTGCTCGAGACGTGAGGTTAGCCACGGTCGAGACAAGCAGCTAGAGGTGCAAACGGCGTCCGTCTTGGTTCACTCAAACGTGGGTTCTGGTCACGAAAGAGACGAGCAGATGTCTTCCAACTTGGCTCTTCACCCAAAGTGTGGGTGTTAAGTCACGAATGAGACGTGCAGCAGTGTAGGACAGCAATTGATGTCTTGATTTCCGCTCCAGACGTGGGATTAGCCACGGTCGAGACAAGCAGCAAGAGGTGAAACGGCGTCCGTCTTGGTTCACTCAAGCGTGGGTTCTAGTCACAAGTGAGACGAGCAGCAGTAGGCAGCAAAGGGTGGCTTGATCTTTACTTGTGACGTGGGGTCAGCCACAGTCAAGACAAGCAACAAAAAGTGCAAACGGCGTCCGTCTTGGCTCACCCAAACGTGGGTTCTAGCCACGAGTGAGACAAGCAGCAGTAAACAGCAACAGGTGACTTGATTTTCACTCGAGATGTGGGGCTAGCCACGGTCGAGACAAGCAGCAAGAGGTGTAGACGGCTTCCATCTTGCTTCTTCACTCAAAACGTGGGATTAGCTACGAGTGAGACGAGCAGCAATGGACAGCAACTGTTGGCTCGATTCTCAGTCGATACGTGGGGTAAGCCACGGTCGAGACAAGCAGCAGGCGTGACGATAGCATCCAAATTGGTTTCTTCACTCAAAACGTGGAATTTAGCCACGAGTAAGACGAGTATACTCTGTTCCACATTATGTTTTCAGAAAACTGACTGGATGACGACTCGTTTTCTTCTACTACGAGTGCAAAATATCCGTAAGCATCCCATTCGTAAATTATAAAAGTAACTTTGTTGAGTCTACAAGTGTGATGTCCGCATGTTTTTGCACTCTTAGTGCAAGGAAACATGTCGTCATCCAGTCAGTTTTCTGAAAACATAATGTGGAACAAACTATAGCAGTGGGCAGCAACTATCGACTTGATCTTTGGTTAGACAAGCGACAGGAAAACTTGGGTCTTCACTCGCAATGGATAAGTTGGTGTAAACAAAGCACGGTAGCAGGTTCGATCGTTGTTCAAACAATCGACACCGAAACGAGAGCAAGACGGGTTGCCTGGAATGCGGTACATCCGGGAAACAGGTACGGGAAGCGGCCGAAAGAGCAATAGCTTCGTCAAGGCGTGTTGGCGGGAAGGGCGGAGGCCGGTAGAGGGAGCGTCTTCCGTCCGAAAGCGAAAGCTGAAGAGGTGCCGTAGTTGCGGGATCAGCCAGCCGGAATGGAGATAAGCTTCCGAGAGGGTTGACGTCGGCAGCTTGCGTACGGGCGTCGGCAGATGCCGGTGGGTAAGCCGATCGGCAACACGGGCGTGTTCTAGACCGAATTCAGGAGCGGATCCTCCATCAGACCGAATTCAGCAGCGGCAGTGGCTGGTCTTGAGGAAAGAGTGAGAGGCTGGATCCTAGGATCAGAGGGTTTCATATCCAGAAGAGGGTGGAGGAACCTACAGGGGGTTTTGTAGGTTGGCCTTGTTGATTTGTTGAAGGTTATGCGGTTCAGAACCCATGAAGCATACATTAGTGGTTCGGTGCGGCCTTGGTGGAGGAGGGGGGGGGGGGGGGGCGGGTGGAGGAAGGCCGGGGCGTGGCGCGGGTGAAGCCTTCGATGCTAATGCATTTGAAAGTTCATGTTGAGTGGATAGTTCGAGTAATCTCGAGTTCTCGGTTTGAAGAGAGGATCTTTGCGCCTGTAATGAAGTAATGAGATCCTCTTGAGTGGAGAGCTGTGTCTGCAAAGAATCCAGGAGAGCTCTTGCTTTTTCATAATTCGATACGAATTGCTTCTTAGCACGTTCATTTAGGCGAAGTTTGTGTTTTAAGATCATAAACAGCTTCACATGGTCGATTTCCGGTAGTGTGTCGGCTTCGAGGTCGAAAAAGGAGGGGGCTGCAGAGTCCATTGAAATAGTAGAAGTTTCCAGTGTAGGAAGAACGTCCTCGGAAGAGACAAAAGGGGCTTCGTTGTTTCCTATGGAAAAAGGGCTAGGTGAACGGTCGATGTCCGAATCTTTGGATGGAGAGCGAGGAGTTACTGGGATGAGTTCCATGGAGGTGTTCGGAATGAGGGGTTGGATGGTTTGATCTTCCTCAATAGGAGGTGACAGGCTCTCGATGTCCGATGAAGGAGGATCGTCATGAATAGGTGGTTCGATTTGACTTGGTGAGTCCTCTTGACTTGTTTTCCCCAATGGTGAAGAAGGTGTGTCGGTTATATCCAAGTCAACTGAAGATGGTGTGGCGGAAGAGTGGTCGACTGGTTCATGTAGCCATGATGCTTGTGAGGAGGGAGTGCTATTGGTTGAAGACTGGAACACGGTCTTGCCAGGAGTTACAGGAAGCGATATTATTGTGCAGGATGGTTTGGAAGAGTTCATGCACGGACGGGATTGTTGTGGAGTGGCGACAGATTTCCTCAGGACGGACGTCAATAATGGTGAAAAATTAGACGACGTAGAGTGATTCTGGGGGCTTGGAATCTTGGGAGGGTTGGAAGAAAGGTGTTCCGATTTGAGTTTCTTGAGGTGTGCACGTTGGTGGCGTCGCCGTTTTCTAATTGCTGAAGCTTGGTGTGTTGCGGCGGTAATTCTCCAGTCAGCCAGAGGTATGGTTACACAAATGGGACAAGAGTTGGAGTAATACTCGCACTTGCGGTGATACTGACAGACCCCTTTGTGGGGGTCTAGACGGACGGGATTCTTGAGACCTGGACAGTGGCAAGATCCGGAATCATCAGTGATAGGGGTTCTCCCGAAGAAAACGTCCACTTCATCTTTAAAACGTTTGGCGTTACGAACACTCACCAAGTTTGAAAATGGTGGAGAAATCTGGTTACCAAGAGCTCGAGCTAGGCGTGAGGATCGCAACAAAGGTTTGCATGCGACAGGCTGTGTGGCGGGAAATGTAAGCGAGCGTAAGCAGAAATGAAGGTGGCGAGTCCAAGAGTCGGGGGGGGATCCAGTCGTGGGGTGGATGGACCAGATCCCTAACGGCCACACGCGACAGGCCGTATGGCGGGACACGTAAGCGAGTGGAAGCGGAAACGAAGGAGGCGAGACCAAGAACCGGTGGGGGGGGGGGGGGTCCGGTCATGGGGTGGATGGGCCTGATCCCTTACGGCCGTGAAGTGGTGTGGTGAGGGTCTGCACGGCCGTTAGGCGGGCGTGCGAAGTGGTGGAGTTGGGCGAAAGGGTTTGACCGGCCCCATTGGGGTGAAGGTCGAATGGGAAGGCTTGAACGTTGGTTGCCGGGCGTGAGTCGTGGTTAAGAAAACCGTGGCCGCCAGTGGGATAGTGGAAAAGGCGGACGACACAAGGAACATGGAGTGCGTCAATGGGGGCGACAGATATGGTTGGACGGTCGGTATCAGAATGCCGAGATGTCGGATGGTGGCTTGTTGGCCGGCAAACTCGAGTGACAGCCATTGAACCGCCGAAGCGAAGGCTGCCGGTAAAGGGCCGACGTGTCGTTGGTGCAGAAAGTTTCTCGTGAAGCCGGTGTATAGCAGGCTTGCAAGGTGGTCGTTGAAGCGTGAACTTGACAGACCCGTCGCCTAGCAACCCGGACGAGATTTGCACCGGCTTTGGGCGATGGAGAGAGATGGTCTGATAACCGTGATTAGTGCGGCAGGATGGCGAGTGGTGAGTGTCGGTAAGCGGCAGGAACCACCGGTGGTGGAACGTGTTGTGGGAGCAGAACCGAATCCACGTGAAGCTGGTGACAGCCGGCTTCCGAGGTGGGCGCTGGAGCGAGAACTTAATAGGCCAGTCGTTGGTCAACTACAGTGACAGACGAGAACCGGTGTCTTTCAAGCATGGCAAGGACCGAGGTAAGGCTCGGGCTCCGACAGTGGGTTGCTTGCTCCGGTGAGGACCAGCATGAACTAATATGTGGGAACGGACGACGTGATCGAGGATCGTAGCTGATGACGTGAGTCAGTGATGGATCTTCAGGGAAGTATGGAGACTGCCGAGGTAGGACTGGTGGAGCTGGGGCTTACCGATGATCGGAAGCCGAACGACGGGAAGGGTGTGAGATGGAGGAGCTTACCCTGGAGGGGCTCGAGGCCGCAATCCCTTGTGTGGGAGAGCGGTGTCTCATCCGAGGGACCGTTGAATACGAAAGGCGTCAATGCGGGCACTGGGCGAGTGGCGATGACGTTGAGATGCTTGGGCAGGATGTCACCAAGGAAGATGGCGGGGTCCGGGCGGAGAAGATTAGAGCCGGCGGATGACGTAGGCGTCAAAGAGTCGGCGGTAGATGTCGGACTGGGGCGATTGGGATACAGGCGAGGTTGACGACAGGAAGGATCCAGGGAAGAGGGCTTGAAGCTGACGGGATGACAAGGCGACAAGGGTTGTCTTCCCCATCCGGCTCGGAGAGCAGGGTGCAACATGGACTTGGTGGCCACTGGTGAAATCGTGGTAACAGTAGTAAGAGGCGCCGGCCACGGCAAAGGGCGGAGTTGACGTCGGGAATGACAAGAGGTTGACGTCTGAGAATGGATTCGGACGACCAACAGACGTGCGGGGTGGCGACAATCGTGAGGTGGTCCTTAGGAAGAAGACAAGCGTCGGCGGGCGACAGACGGTTGTTGTCGGCGGCAAACTCGGGTGACAGCCATCGAACCACCGGACATAAGTGGAGGGGCATCGAACGGAAGGCCGAGCGAAGGAACGACAGGAGAGTCGGACAGAAGAAGTGTCTCAGGGACCGTCTTCAGGGACGAGCTGAGGGCCGCAAAGGTGCGGGGAAGGGACATCGGTTCAGGTGTGGAACGATCCCGGGAAACAATGGAAGGGAGCCACGACGATTTCATTTCCCACAGTGATAATTCTGGCCGAAGGAGGGGCAGACGAAGCAGCCGTCATCGATGGCGCTTTAAGACAAAGAGATGACAAGCTCGGGCAGCTTCCACTCTTATAGGGAGAATTGCGCATGGGCGATTGGGTGACTGAGGCGGCCGTCGGATTTTAAAATCTCAAGGCAGGGCAGCATCGTTGAGACAACAATGCACAAATTGACAGGTATTGTACTTTTGCAGCATAAAGAAAAATAATACTTGCAGGGATTACTTTCAGCATGGCGACGAAACTAGCATTTACACTAGCGATGGGAATCCCAAATATGAAACCTAAATCATCGTATCACGGCACAGCGATACATATAAAACAAAACTTACAGCAGACGACGTGTTTAAACCACAGCATGAAACAACAACATGCCTGCGTTCACATCTGCATCTAATAGTTTAAAGATTCCTTGTTACCACGGCAACGTGTAGTCTTGATACCATGGCGTATTAATGAATAGAGGCCTAATCTCAAACGCAGCTGCTACTTACGAAACAAGTGGCTACAGCGACTGCCTAGTCGCACCGGTCTTCTGCACAGTTCCTCCACTTCCAATGTTGAGGCGCACACCTCTATCATGCACTACAACAGCTATCGCTATTATATTAATCTAAAAGCAGTAGCCATCACAATTGCCGGTTAAAAATGTGTTAGCTTTTATGCCTGTTTTACATTTTAGGCATATTTGTTAGCTTTTAGGCCTAATTTTAACCAGCAGTTTTAGTTTTTTAAGTAGCAGCTAACGGAGATATGGATTGTATAGTAAGCCTATTCATTTTTGCAACACGGTGCGCCTTCAGACACACAGTTACAGTGTTACAACGTAACGCGCAACGTAGCCTATATAGATCAGTTGTAGTAGGGAAGTGACGTGAGAGACGCTGTTGATGAAGCCAACAGCGACTCGTAACAACTTGACGTTGCCATGGTAACATGATTTTAGGCCTCATTTTCATTTTTTAGGTCTAATTTTAAAAATGCAGTTTTAATTTCGTAAGTAGAAGGTAGGCCTAATGGAGAATCTGGTTCGACTGTAAGCCTATTCATTCATGCAACAATGCGACGAGACTATTTAAACGAAGCTAAAATCTATTTGTTTTTATTGATGGTTTTAATTTAGGATTTTAATTCGACGATCAAATGTTATTACCTAATTTAGTTACGTCGAAGAAGTCTATCAGCTATGAGGAAGTAACGATGTTTTAATTTGCCATGTTATTTAACTAACTTCTCACTGAATCTAACGTTATAGACAATGGTCGTCAATATATGGTACCGTTGCGAAGTTGAAAAAAGCGACGGACGGACGGACGGACAAAGTCGTTGCAATAGTCTTCTCAGCCGGTGCGTCTGTACAGAAGACTAAAAAAATGACAACTAAAAATTAGGTCTGAAAGCTAAAAATTAGTCCTAAAGGTTAAAGTAGGTCTAAGAGCTAACGCTTTTTGACTTACAATAATTTGGTCGTTATTGATAGATTATAATATGGTTTTAAGATCGCTGTCGCTATGTGTGATAGACGTGTGCGCCTCAATATTTTCATTGGTGGCGTTGTCAAGTATTAGACCAGCGGCAGCATTGCCAACCTGCTGAATTTTTTGAGTATTGTTAAAAACTATCGCTCTATCGCTCCCCGGGTAAATAAATCTAATCAATCAATCAATCTGATGATTATTATTAACATTTGTAATTTAGGGAAGGCACTTTCCGCAGCAGTAATTATTATTGTAAACAATGTTAGAATTATTAGCGGCGCCACCCCAACACTGGAACAAACGTGCCGTTTTATTTTTAGTCGGCGGCGATGGCTCACATCTTTAGTGTCGGATGTGGAAAGAAGCTAAAAATAACTAAACAGACACTAAGTGATGGAGCAAACGAAAGCCTATTAAAATAAATATGATACGTAGCTTTGGCCTATATTTGAAGAAAAAAAGCTAAAATAAGACGAAGGCCTGCAAATAACAGCAGTATATCACACCAAAAGGCCAAGAGCCCAAACTTATCCGAGTGAGCACTTCTCCCAGATTTTTAAGGACCATTAACAATATGGTACAGTCATTAAAATAAACACTAAACATGAATTTGAAATAAAGGGCTGATTGCTCCGCCTACAATAGGCCCAAAGCTTATTCCCTAGTAAATATATGTGAAAAATATCATTGGTGCTACGATTATTCCAGGCATGTGGCAATTCTGTCTGCAACAGCGTGAAACGACTTTGAAGAAGCGAAAGAGATGGCTTCTTCACGCCAAGGTCGACTAGGGAACAAATCGCGTGCGTCACTTCCGGGCTCCATGCCAACTGTCGCAAAGGCTGGAAAAATTAATGCCTCTTAACGTTGCTGTACGTTGTTACACGAAGCGAAACCCGTAACTTCTCTTCCAGGTAGCCTGGGTGTAAACGGTGGAATGAAACAATTGTTAAACAATATACACTCCCACGTCCTAGGGTTCACGTGTAGGCATTTGTCAGCAGCTAATGTCTCTAATGTTCGAATATCTTATGGGCCCAAAATAAGTATTGATCGCTAAGAGTACGATCCCTGAAACTCTGCCAGCATTGGTAACATGACCGTGATTATTTTCACCTAACTCAGCGCCAATACGTGTCCCACGCTTCCTTGACGTGGACATTTAAGATTTACCATTTTGTGACAAGCTAACCCGTCCAAGAGGTCACGTCCCGTTTCGCCAAATCCCGTTTCGCCAAAAAGAAAGCAGGTAAAAAGCTTTTACCTATCGGACAAATCCCGTTTTCCCAAATACCGTCACGAAATTTTAGGCACGCGAAATTTAAAACGTGACTCCCGTGTTATGGACAGACATTTATAGACAAACGCCAGTTTTGCAGAATTCCGTTTTACAGAATAGCTTTTTCGTTCAAATTATGTACCTCGCTCGCGCTGCCGTGCTCGCTGCGGTCAGAAACCGCAGCTAATCACAAATTCCTTCAAATTAGGCATGCATCTTTAATTTCTGCAATGGTAAATTTTTAAAGAATATTTTGATTCTGAGAAACGGGAATTCTTGTTTGGGAAAGGGTAACCATCAGGTGTATAACTAACTATTCTTAAAAGAGAACCTTGGCATTGACGTAGTGACGACCAAGCATTCTAAACAATATTTAAAGTATAAGTTTTTCCGTCTGTTATTGCCAGTTTTCAAAACGCAAATAAATCAATTGGTCTTAGTCTACCACTGCTTGTCTCTGTTAAATGTTAGCCTGTTAAATCCCCATTACATATAGAAATAAGGTATTAAATTTCGTGTGCGTAAAATTTTGTCAAATTAGTTTTGGTGAAACGGGATTTGCTCTTTAGGCAAACAAGTTTAATCTGCCTTCTTTTTGGCGAAAGGGGATTTGGCGAAACGGAATTCACCGTCCAGAGACGGTAACCCGTTTAACTCGTCTAAAGTGACCCGTCTAAGGACAGTAGAAGATGCCGCAGAAGATACTGGGATTACAGAAGCCACTGGTCAAGAGTTGTTTCTCAGGTGGCCTTCAGGGAATATGTAATAGTTATTATAAGAGATACCAGACAGCGCCACACGTTCTGATTTTGCGCGTTGATGCTGTGAGATGATGGTTCCTAGCTCTCTTGCTGCGGTAAAAATGTAGATAACATATTTCCAGTGTTCAAGTTGCCATGAGATAGGGTGGACTGAAAAAATAATATTTTCGAAATTCAAAATATCTTATTGCGAAAAATTTCATCACTCTGAGGTGACGTCTTGGGTTGTCCACTGTATTTTTCATTTGTCTCTAATTCCATGTAGGACGTGGAAAAATAATTTTTGGGTCTTACAAATTAGAACCACAAGACCACTGAAGTTAACATTGTATGTCCATGGGCGAAACGGTGAAAAAGGCAAAAATGTTGATTTGATACTGGTTTAAAGTGTAATTTTAACATTATCTCATTTGATGATCTCAGAAACCATGCAAGCTAACCACAATTTCAAGGATTTGTACTATTTTTTTTAATAGTATGAATTAAGCAATGGGCCAAAACAGGCTGAAATGCTATTTTGGCCTATCTATGATGTTAAATTACACCCGTAGTTTTGAACAAAAATTAAATTCCTTTTAATTACAACATTGTTTACGTGGTTTCTCAGAATATCAAATGAGATAATGTAAAACTAAATTGTAAATCAATCAAATCATCATTTTTGCCTTTTTCCCCGTTCCCATTGTAAGTCAATGGGTGCAACGGTCAAAAGGCAAAAATGTTGATTTGACAGGTTTAAAATTTAATTTTAACATTATCTCATTTGATAATCTCAGAAACCATAAAAGGTAACCTGGCACAATTTCAAGGATTTTTTATTATTTTTTTTTAGAGTAGTATGAATTAAGTTATGAGCCAAAATAGGCTAAAATGCTATTTGGGCCTATCTTTGACGTTAAATTACAGCCTTAGTTTTGACATAAATTAAATTGTTCCGTTTATAAACATTTCGCTTGAAGGTATGATAATGTAAAATAAGTGAAACGAGTTAGTAATATGGTGGATTAACGTGACGGAATTAAAGTTTTGAAAACGGCTGAATAACAATATTGAAATACCCACGAGTGGGAGAAACGAAATTTCATCGATTAGTGATTATAGTGTTGCTTGAAATCGTTATTATTTTGAAAAAAAAAGGAGTCGCTCAAATTGTGCCCTTTGAATGCATTTTGAAAAGGAGGAGATGCATTTTTAATGTATCGTAAATTCAAATCGGCTACTAGTATCCAATGTTTCCATGTGTTTATATTTCAGACAGGAAGTCTTTTCCAGTGTTGGAAAATCAATCGGAAATTACGACGCTACTGAAAGTGACTTCCCCTATTTTCTGAATGGTAGCGTAATTATTCCTAGGAGTCAATACCCTTTCTTCCATTGGTAACGTACGGAGAGGTCATCAGAGTTATGCAATAAACGAGTCAGTACAGCAACCCCTGGCGTCGTCTGGGTGGCTACCCTGTTGTACCGTGGGGCGCCTATTGTAGCACCCTCAGGCGCCGCATTATCCTGTTCGTTTATTCTCTCGAAATAACGATGTTGCAGGCTTCTGAATTATTAAAGAGGTTTGTTTCCTTACCGTATTAGCGCCCCATGCAGCGATGGTCGATCTTAGTTAGCACCACTAAAAACCAGACCGTGCTATTTACCGCCCCATGCACCCAGCTTCACGCGTACGAATATCTACCACAACTCGTTAAATTCGACGAATTGAACTAACCAAACCTCCAACAATATCAGTGCGGGCTGCAATAATTTCATTTTACACACAGTCACCATTGGTGGGGCGCTACGTATAGTTTGTTCCACATTAGGTTTTCAGAAAACTGACTGGATGACGACTCGTTTCCTTGCACTAAAAGCGCAAAAACATGTGGATATCACACTTGTAGACTCAACATAGTTACTGTTAGAGTTTACGAATAGGATGTTTACGGATTTTTTGCACTCGTAGTGGAAGAAAACGTGGCATCATACAGAATTACCATCAGTCAGTTTTCTGAAAACATAATGTGGAACAAAGTATAGCGAGTTCCGGTTTTCAGTGGTAGGGTTCGCAGGCAGCGATCACCATGAAAGCCGTTCCTCCTCCTTCGTACAATGAACAATGAACGGGTCGAGTCAAGCCAAACAAAGACGAAATGAACCTATTCCTTGTAGAAACGTTTCAGCTTTCTCACTTGGCATTGGTGTCAGACGAGCACGCGAATTGCTTTCGTCACGTCTCCGGGAGGAAGACACGGATTGCAATAATTATTAAGCAATGTGTGGTGTTGACGAACCAAAGTTCGTAGAACTTGACAGCAAATTTTTCGTTCCCTCGTCATCTGCTGCGAACTTTCGATTCAACAATCGTGTATCAAGTTCTGAGATGTGACGAAAGCACTTGAAGACACCACTGCGTAAGCCATGTTAAATAATTTCTAGAAAGGATGAGATGATTGTTCATCTCACTTTCATTTTTACCTATTCGGGCAGCCAATTGTAAGAGCGGTTATGAGGTGATTGTATACGACTGTAACGATAGCGCTGCATTCAACAGTCCGATTCGACCAGCGCGTTGTCAAGTCTCCAAGAAATTCTGGCTGGTTGTAGTAAGTACATCAAGCATGTGTGCATGGGAGCTACAGGGCAGAGCTCTGGA
>JAHWFP010139801.1:0-16482 GCA_023313725.1 Lithobius niger | reverse complement strand
TAATCGTTAATACGCACATTTATATTTATTTAAACGTGTATGATGCGGGTATAAATATACCTTAATCATTAAAAACTTACTGTCGGTTTGTTTATATATATATATATTATGTGTGTGTGAGTGTGTGTTTACTTTTTCTATTCAAGCAAATTAATCCCGACGTAAGTTGAGGCGTTTTTAGAAAAAACGAGATGGGTCCTAAATGCCCCAAATTAAAAAAAAAAATCCACTCCATGCAACAATCGACGCAACAATACGGCCACAATACGTGATGTCCTCGATTGTTGACTGATTTTTTTTTCGTGGAAGCCTCAAACATTCCTGGAACGTGCGTCAGCAATGTATTGGGGCAACGGTATTCATCTCAAAGGGGGGGAGGGGTTGAGGCTTAATGGCGCGTCGACAACTTGGTCATTAGCGCCAACCTCAGTCACAGTGCAGTGGTCCGGGTTGCCACTGTACCACACATTACAGAGATGTTATTCAAACCCATAATCTAAATCTTGTCATACATCTGTACCCCCTGCAAAAAGGGTTTCAAAGGGTATTCATCTCCTCAATTGTTCAACAGCGAGGCTGGCAACAATCAAGCGCACACGCACTATTTCAAAATAACAACCCATGCATTTTTTAAACAGGATTCGAGCATCGGTTTAGTGGCTCACTGGTGTAGCGTAAGTCTTCTGGGTAGTCATTTCGAAACCCGTCCCATTCATGAAACAATGGCAATTAATATCCATGAGAATTAGGGGTTAACTGGCCAAAATTGATCGTTTGAGGGAAACGGGGAAGTCCAAAGTCGAGGGGGTGGGGAAACATTTCCCATGCCCCGAGACATTGGATTGCCCCGTTTGAGCAAATGAGCTATTATCGCCAGTTAACCGCCTGTTTCTCAAGGATACGTGTTTTAATGGTAAGGTGTGACTTCAGGTAACATAGCGACTTATTTGAGTTTTTAAAATTTTTTATTTGTAAATTTTACTTGTGAATTATAATAAATTTAAGAATTTCACTTACGACTGACGTAAATTCCTGAACGTAGCCGTCCGGTTTAAACTGGGGATATCCCTACTAAGGTCTGGGCGTTTGACGTCTTCGTGTGTCCTATTCTTGAATACGCCACTCCAGTTTGGTCCCCTTAACTGGCTAGGAACATCGACCGTATTGAGAAAGTCCAGCGCTGGTTTACAAAAAGTCTACCAGGGTTTAGAAATCTCGGGTATAGAGAACGTTTGCTCCGAACTGGCCTGGAATTGTTGGAGCTCCGTCGACTTTGGTTTGACCTTACCTTTTTTGTTCACCTTTTCGTAGTCTTAGGAGCAGTGTTAGTGGGTCCACCCCCTTCCACGTCTGTAGTAAATTTGTTTATTTATTTATAAATATTTCGTGTAACGGCTAAAGAAACACGTTCCTTTTTTTTTTCCTTCCCATTCAAAATTTTGTGTTTCAGGCAAAGCCATAATTTTTTTTTCTATTTTTAAACATGATTAGTGCATAAAATGTGCTATGGGCTTGAGTCGTAGGTTATTACGTGTATTTCAAAGTTTCAGTAACCTAGTTTTCGTAACCTCGGGACACAAGGTTGCCGGGTTAGACTTAGCGCGCCACGTGGTTTTTTTTTCCGTGTTGGTACGAAACATGTTGCCAGTCTCAAATGTACCTTTTTACGTTGATTTTACAATGGGGTGTACTGGTTGAATTTTTGAAGTGTAGTTATGATAAGTCTGTCATTATGTCGCGTGGTGGAGCTGTCGCATGGTGCAGCAGAGTTTGTGTATAGAGCAGCGTCATGTGACGTCATATTGGCTACAAGAGAGATACTTGCAAGGGGCACTAGATTGAAATGGGGGGGTTAAACAACGGTACTTCTAGCCAAGGCAGTGCTTTGAGAGCGGGTTTTCTTATGCTTAAAAAACCGTTGTTTTCTCCAATCCCTTATGCTGCGAGGTTGTAATCGGAAAATAAAGATTCCACTTGCTTAAAAATGTTAGCCACTGCCAACAAATCGACAAAAATCGCGCGTTATAGGCCGAAAAAATCCACTCTTAACAGCATTGTCTTCAGTAAGACGACCTTCTTTTCGCCCTCCAGTGACCCTTGCAGCTAACCCAGTTACTGGCTTCACCATAGAGTTATATACAATAATACTACGTCATGTCACTCCCTATACCCCGTGAAGAGTGTTAGATTATCAGAAAAGTTTCGGTTATCAAAATTAACCCACGATGACGTGTGTTGGCTATAGGTTAACCCCCGACTACACGTTTAGCATGGTGATGTGTCAGCATAACGTCACCACCGTGCATCAAATGGTTATTATACCTTATATTAGATAGGTATATTAGATAGGCATAATGCAGTTTAGATTTGCGTTATAAGTAGTAAATAAATAGGTACCGGTAATTCAGTTTAAAGGAAATATATTGGAAGTTTTATTTTTCTTTTCTCAATTTGCTCAAACATTTGAATACTTGTAAAGTACGACATAGAAATTGATCACAAAATTGGTTTTCTGAAACCGCCTGGAAAAAGAATACCTATAGATCAGGCTCATGTGACGTCATATTGGCTACAAGAGCGATAGCTGCAAGGGGCACTAGATTGAAATGGAGGGTTAAACAACGGCACTTCTAGTCAAGGCAGTGCTTTCAGAGCGAATTTCATAGGCTTAAAAAAACGTTGTTTTCTCCAATCCCATATGCTGCTAGGTTGTAATCGAAAAAGAAAAGATTCCACTTGCTTAAAAATGTCAGCAACTGCCAACAAATCGACAAAAATCGCACGTTATAGGCCTAAGAAATCCGCTCTAACAGCAGTGGATTCAGTAAGACGGTCCTTTTTTCCCCCTCCAGTGACCCTTGCAGCTGACCCTGTTACTGGCTCCAGCATAGAGTTATATACAATAATACTACGTTGTGTCACTGCCCTATGTTTAAGAATAGAAATAAATTGGGAAGGGGGGGGGGGGGGAAGAGGTAGCTTTCAATAAAGTTAGTCATCTGACAGAACCTAGCAACCCACAAATACATTTTTTTAAATGTTATGTACTTGTGGGTTGTTACGTCCTGTCAGGAGACCAACTTCATTGAAAAGTTTTAAGAAGTTGTCGAACATTAAGGTTTTTGAAGCAAGGGACGGGGGGGAAGTAGCTGTGCTTCCGGAAGAGTAGCCATACAGACACACAAATGGCTCACAGCTAACCCAGTAACTGGCTCCACCGTAGAGTTATACACAATAATACTACGTCGTGTCACTGCCCTATAACCAGTCTTCATTCTCAGAGAATCGCTATTCCGCATATTCGTGCTGCATCATTAAAGTTGAACTAATGATACTTATACAGCGTCTAAGGTACTTAATCGTTACTTCGTTGGTTGTTCCTACGCAACACGAGAAGCGCAATCGTTTTCATCTAACACTGCGTATTCTTTATTTTTGCAGCACACAGCGAAATAAATTTCGCTTAAAAAGAAAAAAGAAAGAACGATGACAAGCATTCTTACCATGCCATTATGTGCTTTGATAATTATTTCTGCTGCATGGAAGATATCTTTCGCGTTGCGATTGATATCCAGCGACGTAGGTGAGTGGATATTTGATATTTGATATACCACAAGTTAATGGACGGTGGTGACGTCACGCTCTGAAAAGTAAAAAGCCAAGAGTGCTATAACAAATCTTTTAACGTTTCGAAAATTTTCTATTGTCGTCATCAGGTATCTAGAAGAGGTACGCCAAGCAAAGCCACCAAGTCAATTACTGTTAAATGGAGTACATTAAAAAACAATAAAAAGATTAAAACGGAGCCATAATTTCCGTTCTCAGAAAAATGGCGAAGTTATAGCTCATTCAACAGGACGGAAAGCCAAATGGGGGTTCGAGAAGTGTTAAATAAATACGGATGCAAACCTATTTACATTGCCTTTTAGAATTATATGTCAGACTGCCTGAGCGGGGAATTGAACCCACTACCTTTGCAACCAAAGGCCGAAGTCCTTTGTCATCTGCTTTATTATTGTTTTATTGGTGCATTGCGATTTGCTTTATGTTTGGGTGACTGTTGGAAACAAACAGAGTAAAATAAGCAATTTTAAGATTTTGCATTTAACCTTCGAACAATTGTTCGAAGGTTAAATGCAAAATTTTAAAATTGCTTATTACCCAATTTTCAGATATTTCATTTAACGTTTGAAGTCTTAGTCGGGAGAAACGCGCAAGAGCTATAGTGCGCGCTGCGTATCTTGAGTTCTGCAATTATTTTGTGAGCGGCTACGTCCTCCTGGCCGCTATTGTTTTTGTAGCCATCTTGGATATCAACAAGGCACTCTGGTACTGAAAACGTACAATCGATTATCTGTGTTCGTTCTGCGGAGAACTCAAGATAGGCCGCGGACACTATAGCCGTTTGATACCACGACTTCACGTGGGCGAAAAGCTTGGTGGGAATCCTTAACAAGTTTGGTTTCGGGGAGGTATCACATATTTTGGTCCAAATTGATAAGATACACTTTTTTTTCTTAATTACGAGATGAAAAGCTGAAAAAATTATCATTTTACGTTTTTTTTTTAGTTTTAATGTCTAACACCACCCATGCGTATCCCGGGCTTCCTCTAGTGAACAACAGATTTTGCTTAGAAACAGTGAAGCGCGAAGATGTAAGTACTAAACAAGAACAGTGAAACACGAAGGCATAAAGTTCGGTGGATTTCTCGAGAAAGATTAAGACACAATTAGTAGTTTACATTAGTGGATTTACATGTGTCTTAGTTTTGTTGAGAAGTTCACCGTCCGAACTTCAGCATTGGAAAAAGCAACAATTCTTTATTGGTGCTATTGTCCCTCTCATCGTCGTTGGGCCATCCATAACACAGTTTGGGTTCGTGTTCCCTAAACACAAACACACAAACTGACATCTTCGTGTTTCACTGTTGCAAGCAGTAAAGCCGTCAAGTCAGAAAATAAAAATTACTTACTTATTGAAAGAGTAAATTTAAATTATGTTGTTCACTAGTGGAAGCACTGGAAGTGTTGGATGCAGCATTTCAACATTGGTATAGTTTGGTATAGTATATCCACCCAAAACCAAAACTGGCATAAAAACCCGCCAAGTTTCCAAAAACGATTGGCCTTTGAAGCTAGTGATATCATTCTACCAGGTAAAGGCCGCCAAGGTCAATCCTATTAGCCAAGTTAATCGCACCGACTAATAGTTCGAAAGTTAAATGAAAACTTGAAAATTGCTACTCGCTGTATAGTCTGGTATAGTATATATGCATATTTCACGAATTAAGTTTCTTAAATCAAATTTTTGCCTACACTAGCTGTGACGTACTCAGGGAGTAGACGATTGAAATCAAGAATAATCTTAAAGCCAATTTACTCCTCACTGCATAGCTAGGGGTCTATGCACTGAGAACACATATTAGGCATAAAACACAAGTTTAGGAGCTTGGTCTTATCCTGAGCTGAGTCCAGGGAGACAACCTTTCGAGTCGTCTGCCCCACACCAAGTCGCTTCCCATGGTTCCTGCCCTCGTATTTATGCGTGGGCCAGAACAATAGAAGTCGCCTGAGGCATTGCGTTGCGTAACCGCTAGCAGGTTGGAGCCGGCTCTAACTGGTTTTGAACAATAGAGTAGCCTCGTTCCCGGCTGTTGGCGTTCGGCCAAGTTCCGGTGTAGACGGAAGTTGACAGGACGCCAAGCAGCTCATGTAACTGCAAGGTGCACCATGTGTGTTCACACAAGGTGCGCCCTGCTATTCATAAATAGCGTGTTACATAGCTAACAAACGCAGATTTTCGTTTGATTCGCATACTCAATCAGCGCATCCCCCTTCAGTCACTCCTCTTTTGGTTAGTGTAAAAAATGTTTTAAAAAGTAACAAACTGGATGATAATTTCCTCACGACAATGTAATATATTTCAGTGATTGTCTTTTGAGCAAATAAAAATTACTTATTGAAAAAAGTGAATTCAATAATTCTATAACCATAACCACGTAGGCTACGAAGGGGATGTGTTTCATTAACGCTTAAATTATACCTGTTAAGGGTTAGCTATAACTCCTAATTTTATTTAGACAACGTCCCATTTTTGCAGCTTGGAAGGGATTCGAACTCACAAATTTTAGATTAGTTGGATGACGCCCTAACCATGAAGTTATACTGAATTGATAATGTAGTCCGATTTTAAAACATGGAATAAAATAATATTAACTGAACAAAAAACGGCTTCGCCGTTAGAAAAAAAGAAACATTAGAGCTCGTATTCCCATAGTCACAGCCGTGAAGGTGCACGAATAAAAACGGATTAGAGTTCACTCGAACGCAACGAACTATAATTTGAACTCCAATTCCAGGGAACAAGGACTTTTTTTACTCAATAGTTATGTCAGAAAGTGAACGCAGTTTGTGTTTAAAATGTTTAATATTTGTGTTTGTGTGCATATGGATGTGTATGTTTGTGTGCGCTTAATTTGTGAATTATACAGGCTTTTTTATATTTGTTTTTGTTGTTTTATATTTTAAGTCTGTTTCATGAGCATATGTTGCATTTTGTGTGATTTAAAAAAAATATCCAACCTTTTTGTTTGTTTGATTAGTGACGTACATTTGTACGTGTATATGGAGGCTGGCATGTCACAATCCTTATTCCCTGGAATTGAAGTTCAAGTAACATTTCGTTTGTTGCTGATTGTTAGCGGGCATCGAAAATTCACTTCACCCTGCGTTTTCAGTAATTAACTGAGTTTCACTAACCATATTTTCTTCACTAATCACAGTTTCACTAATCACAATACATTTTTGTGCACACTTCATACTGGCCCGCTCCTGTGTATCTAGGCCACGTAGGAAGCCATAACACGGGAGCGAATGGCGCGTTTCGCATCGTGTGGCCAGAGCTTGAATTATTTAAAAAAGAAAAACAGCATTACGATTTACTCACGGGAATGTAATTTCTTTTTCGCAAGAAAACTTTAAGCTGTGTAGTTATAGTGACTACTTTTATAAGCTGTGTATAGTGTCCGCCGCGGCCTATCTTGAGTTCTCCGCAGAACGAACACAGATAATCGATTGTACGTTTTCAGTAGCAGAGTGCTTTGTTGATATCCAAGATGGTTACAAAAACAATGGCGGCCATCGATTAAAGCCACCCCATCCAGGAAGACGTAGCCGCTCACAAAATACTTACAGGACTCAAGATACACCGCTCACACAATAGTTACAGTGACTACTTTTATGTTGTCAGGTGACCAAAGTCTCCCAACTGAACGAAGTTTCAGTGTTTTCTGTCGCATTGTTATTTATCGTTAGATGCCTGACAACAGCCAACCTGCCTTAGCTGTAAAAGGCACAAGATTATAGCGGTCGCCATTCACACATATATGTTATCCGGGTAGAATGGATGGTAAAGGTTATCGCTGAATCTTGGCGGGTGACTTACTAGCGTGTGTCTTAATAGCTCCCACATCTAGAGGAAGTAAACATTTCTCAACAAAAATCAATACATCAGACGCGTAGGTAATGTGAAATTTCAAGTACAGCAAGGGCTGAAGTTGAACAACGGCAGCCTCGTGTAGTGATTAATGTAATTTCGTCTTTTGTTACAGACTCTCTTCTACTGTACGCAGTTAGAAATTTGAAACCTCATAAAATCTCTGCAGCTTAATTAGCTTATGACCCAAGGGAAACGGGATTAATTTTCGTCCGAGGAACCTTTATGGCTCGTAGACGAAAACATGAGTGGGAAGATAAATAATGTTTCTCAGCAAGTTCAGATTTCGGGAAACTTTCAGAAAATGGCGACTGTAAAAATCCGGATAACTTTACACGACCTATGGGGCTTTGGTTTGCAGGCGTTTGGGTGTAACTTAAATATACTCCCAGTTTTGGGTGTAATCTTTTCCGTAAGCTGTATGTCATCTTACTTGTGTCAAACAGGACGGAGAGCCGACGGCTTTTGACTCTTGTTAAGACATCGGCTTTCCGTCCTGGTTAATCCGTATCTCACGTTTGATTTGTGTGTTCCATTCGTTTCACTTGGAGTGTGGCGCGGCAAATAAGCCTCCCTTCATTGGCGATTGGAAAGTGTATGTTTATACGATGTATGCACGTGTTAAATGCTGCCTATATGGACGGTATTTTTTAAAGGCCATGTCAGTATGGCTCAGCGGTGGGACTTCTGTCTTTGGTTTCAAAGGTCGTGGGTTCGATTCCCCGCTCAGGCAGTCCGACATATAAGTCCAAAAGGCAACGTAAATAGGTTTGCATCTGTGTTTATTTATCTTACTTTGTGAGTAGACCCCGCATAGAAGTTAAAGGTGCCCTCTGACAAGGCACGAACTCACAAATATCTGTAAATCCACACACATTTTTTATTTTGGAGCTATAATTTGCTCCTTTTTCACCTAAAACACAAAAACTGATAATGAGACTGGCTATTGTACACAATGCTTACAAAAATGGCATTATAAAAGGTTAAAACATCAAGACTTTTCCCGATTTACAATGCGGGATAAAATTATACAAAGAACTCCCAGTAAATTTCGTGTAATATCTCAAATTACGTTACATTCCAACGTGGTATGTGGTATATGGTATGTGGTATTGCTCCCTGATAATTTGTGTGTGGTGCTGGTCCCATTTTCGATTTCGGATTGACTATGTCATTTTTTGTAAGTATTGTGTACAGTAGTCTTAGGATTTTACATCTCATTATTCTCATTGTCCGTTTTTGTGTTTTAGGTGAACAAGCAGAAAATTAAGGCTCCGAAAATTAAAAAAATTGTTTGGGTTTAAAGATATTTGTGAGTTCGTGCCTTGTCAGAGTGCCTCTTTTACTTGTTTTCCTAAGGTTTACACTTCCCCGTAGTTGTGTTAGTGACAAATAATTCTGGTAGAATTATGATTAGTTTACTTAATAGCAAAGGAAACTCAATGGACTCGTAATTGATCATACCATCAGGTGCAATTATCGACTTTCTTAACTTTTTAAGTCTTATTTGTGACGTTATACGCAGCAACAATAATTTAGAAAGTTACGTGACCTGGGACGCCAACCATTACGAAAAGAGCCGAAAAATGACAAGGGCAGAAAAATGACCAGTGACTTAATCCAACTGATCGAGATCTATCTGGGTTACAGGATCGATTCGAGCAGTTGTCACTCTGCGTCATTGGGTCAGTTCGGGTCACTAGGTCAATCCTGGTTAATCTTGATCGGTTGGCAAATCTAGTTCAGTTCAGTTGTTCAGCCAGTAACAGCTGATGCAAGAGCACTGTATGGGTTAGTGTGCCGATGTAAGTCAGTTAGTAAGTATTAAGTAAGGCTGTAAGTGGGTAATCCGGATCACTCTGGATCGTCGATCAATCTGGGTCGGTGGTCACCCATATTGCATTTACGAGAACAAGATATATACTAATCTAAGAAAGAAAGTCAACTGTTTCTACTGCTTAGTTTTGTATCTTATTAACAAATTAGGTTTTGGTGTATATCCTGTTTTTCAACTTCGCTTACCCCTCGTTCATGAACACGGGTAACTTGAGACACGTATACACGCGAACGCACAAAAAAAAAACTGGGTTTTCCCCTATTGCTTACCCATAACCCAGTGCGAATCGGCAGCGCAGTGGAGATGGCGTAGTTCAACTTTTCCACGTGAGCCGCGTGGCAGAATGGGTTTTTCCGCCCTCTGGTTACTACGAAACTGGTTATTCAATAGAGGGATTTGTAAATAGGTCAAGTTGGTTGGTCTTTCTCTCCCCATTTTACGCGTGATCGTGGACACACACACCCGCACTGCTTTCTTTTCTGCTTCTGCTTGTGCGTGCGTCAAGTTATGCGTGTATATGTACAAGGGATTACAATTTCTATTAGACAATTTCCAATATTTCCTCTTTGTGAGCGTCTCCATCTCGCAACCATGATGCGCACGAGTTTCAGCCTATACACCAACTTGTTCGCGTTGGTGTAATCTTCATCTGACCCTGATTCGCCCGCCCCCGATTCATCTGAACCTGATTAACCCGCCCCAATTCGTTATAATCTTCATTTTCAGACTCTCGTTCATTGGATACGGCGAGTTCTTTCGGGAGACCCAAGACACCTTTCTCCTTCTTCATATCCTCCCAAATCGGCGTGATAATTTGCACGTATTTGTAACCACGGTTTGATTTTGGCTTTCCAGAGGTGGGTTCGTTGTTGTTGTATATGGCATTACCGACTTTCAGAATGGAGGGATATGAAGCCAAGACGTCAAGCTCATATGTTTCGCGCTGCAAGTTTTTTTTTTTCGGTTCAGATACTCCACAGATGATTCCGTCCTCGGTGTTGCTTTCGTCCCAACACTACGTCATTCTCGAATGTTTTCACGGTTTTATCACCATTCATGACGTCTCCGAGTCCATGTTGTACAGTAATCAAATACATCAAAATTATCTTTTGGAATGTTGAAATATTTACGCAATTAATACGTTGACATCATACCCATCGTTTGTCCCGTGAAAAGAGCCTCCAACGATCGAAGCGAGCCCTGAAGAGGAAGTATATGTTCCAGAGGAGCTGAAACTCGTCGCATAGTCGATGTTGAAGGTGTACTGAATGGTCCTGCTGTGTAGAATCGTCCTGCCAACGGATAGAGTTTTGAACTGTGAGTGTGACTCGTGGTGGGAGTAGCAATGTTGGGAAAATTTTTTTTCAATATAATAATAATAGTGTCAGTTTAGCCACAATAGTGATTGGGAAGACAGTAGGACGGGTGCCACTGATAATTTTGTCCCGGGTTGAAGATCTTACGCTTAAGAAATTTCTGCAAATTACAAGCCTACATTAGAGTCTTGAAGTCCTGAAGACCGCGAGTTGCCCAGTACAACGCAAGTTCAAAAATGGGTAAGTCAATAGAAAGTAGCCCATGGACAATCCTGTTGGTGAGAAGGAGGTCCGCTCGAGGATGGCACAACTCTAACGAGTCCAGGCCTGTGCGCTCTAAGCGAACATAGTAAGGAAGGTTTTTGAAGCCAGGTAACCCTTTGGTGAACCTGCACTGCACGCATTCTACTTTATCAATACCACCCTAGAGTAATGGGGACCACACTAGGCTCGCGTACTCCAGGCTAGGTCGTACAAAGATCCGGAAGGCCCATACCGTAATTGGGATGCTACTAGGTGTGATACAGAGGTTTACAATTATTGTAACTTGCCAATTGCCAACAATATTATCGGCCCGAACCTCCAAGAGTAGTCTTAACACGTTGCCTTTCTCTCGAAGAACATGTGTCGATTTGTGCGTGCTGATCATTCTATCACCATCACGCTTCTCCTCGTATTTCCATTTTTTACCCACGGATTCCTCGTCATCCGTTTTCCGTCATCCATGTACTCGATGGATATAGCGATACTTTTTTAAGGTTCAACAATGGGTTTAAACAATTCTTGAAGATATTCTCCTTCTGATTGATTATCTTTTTTCGCCACCACAAACTTTTTTATCAATTTCTTTCTAAGATCAACATGGGCACATTTATTCTCCATTTTTATCCTGCGTTAGTAACCAGGATTCTTTTTTTAAAAATACATTCAAGGGGATGGGGGCTCGTTGTATAACAATTTCAACTTGGCCATCTTCCTCGAACCCCAAACATACGCGATGTTCCCATCACGATCTCATTTGGTTGGTGTTTGTTGCACGTAATCTTGACAAAGTGTAGGGACATTCAAACGTGAATGAGAAACGCAATGAACACATCCAAACATTAACGTGGAACGTATCGAAACATTTTTTGTTATTGACGTTTGTATGTTCCCATAACGATTTATAGTCTGTGTACTTTTTGCGATATGTTTAACTACGTCGTATTGACAGAATGTGTAGGAAACATTCGAACGTGAACGAAGAAAATAACGAGAACATCAGTCATACGTAAACGTGGAAACGTCTAAACGTTGTTATTGACATTTTGTATAATGCCATTACGATTTGCATTCTTTTATTGTACGTTTACGATATGTTTAAAAACCGTTCTGTGGGTTGGTACGATGGCGACGCTTCCGGTCACGTAAGGTGGGGGTAATGTACACTCGTGAGGAGAGGGATACGCAGAATTTACATAGAATTCAGTAGCTAGCAGACCCAGGATCCAGAGAGTGTACACATCGTGACGTCATGAAGGTTCCATGGGGTGAGGCCCGTGGGGGTGGCTCCATGGGGTCATCCGATTTATGTAGAATTTTCATAACAATTTTCGCATCCTGATGGGGCCTGACACCAAATGTACGTAGAATTTACGTGTGTTTTGGTAGAATTTACACAACCTGATGGGGACATTCGGTTTCTTAGTGTCATATGCGTCATACTTTGCTACTATAAACAGAGCATAATTTGGTAGAAATGTCACTTTCCGATGGGGGGTGAGGGCATGTGGGGGAGGCATCATGTAGAGTTAGGCCTCGTGAAGTGGGGTCCCGTATGGGGTAGTTTCAGGGGTCACCAAATTTATGTCATATTTACATGTAATTTAGTAGAATTACACTTACCGCTTGGAAGAATCGTGTGAGGTGGGGGGGGGGGGGGGTGGGGGGGATATGGGAACCCCGTGGTGTGAAGGTCCATGGGGTCACCAGACTTACATAGTATTTATGTGCCTTTTGGTTGAATTTACTCATCTTGTGAGGTCCCGTAGGATGTGGTCCTGTGGGAGTGGAGAGAATCACATGAGGTAACGGTCCGTGGTTCACCAGATTTACGTAGAATTTACAAGTGTTTTGGTGGAATTTACACATTCTGTTGGGGGCCTATCCAACGGGAAGTGTCCCGTGGGATGGCATCCGTGGGGCGGTGGGGGGGGGGGATCTGGATCGAAGGGTGTCAGGTGGGGTGATGTGTGTATCTGTCTGTCTCGTAATGCATAACTTTTCCCCTATAATAACAACAGCAACACTACACAACTCCAGATAAAATCACCTGAAACTGAAAAACGTGGCGGAAAACAATATTGGACATACACATAAGGCATACATGTTGAACATAGCTGCAGCCACTACGTTAGCATTATCGAGAGATCAGTATTTAATACTGACTGTCGACATCGTTTGTCCATATTACTTCCGTGCTTAAACCGTTGAATGGAAGAAATGTATTTCATTGTTTTTTATACAGGAACAGCGAAAAAAAATTTTCAGGTATTGCAATTTACAACAACTTCTTATTTCGTTTTAATGTCATTATTTGCTTTTTTTTTCTTTGCAGGTAATGCAATACCATACCATTGTCATTTGGGATCGGACCATTGCAAGAAAATGTGTTCGTTTCATGGTTTTCGTGACAGCCATTGCAATTTCTACCGTCAATGTATTTGCCTTTGACATAAAACAAGCGTCGTAACGAATACACGTTTTTTTCCCCTTTTTCTTCTAATTTCTTGTTGTTTATTATTTTTTTTATTCAGTAAAAAACAAACAAATATTGTGCATTAGTCTGTAAATCTTAACCATTAAAAACTTACGGTCGATTTACATACATGTATTTATTTTGATTATAAATTGTTTTGTATCTATTGTCTCAATTAATTACAACGCTTCAGTTAAGAGAAGAGCGTGTTGAGCCTTCCTTTGTGAGAAATTTATGGTCTACATGCATACTACATATTTGATGTAAAAACGTGCGCATTTCATTACTCAGGAATAAAAGGATTTCAACAAACAGGTATACAGTACTTTAAACGTAGGATGAATTTCGTACCTATTACGAGAATTATTAAAACATTAAAATTCTGGAACCAGTACCATCTCAACATTGCTACGAGTGACGCTCAAAATGAAGAAGAAAAAAAAGCTTGATACTGCGTCGTAACGAACAGCTGATTTCAGGTGTTTGCAGCAATTTGAGGAAGACGAACGCTTATGCAAGTTGGAGAAGAGGAATTTATTTACTATCGCAAAATATTTAGGTATCCTACTCCTTCCCCCCCCCTCCCCCGCTCTTCACCGCTATTTAGACGCTCGAATAAATGGCGCGAAAAACACAAAGTTTTTTTTTTCATTTTAAATCCCAATAGGGTTGGAAAGATGGATTTCGACCTTTTATCCCATTTCGAAAGCAAAGAAATTCAGAATATTTTTCGTTGAGGGAACCCCAACAGGCTTAAAGTTTACCGTTATGTAATAGATATCCGTGAGCTATAACCGGTTTAACGGCGATATTTGTTCGTTTGCGAGAAACGGCTAGCCCAATTTTGAGGGGGTCGAGGGAAATCGCACGAGCGATGTAAGCGCGAGTGGATTTCCCTTCACCCCCGAGATATTGGACTAGCCGTTTCTCGCAAACGAGCAAATATCGCCATTAAAGCGGCTATAGCTCACGGATATGCGATTTAATGGTAAGGTGTGACGTCAAGCTAACATATCGTCTTATTTAAGATTGAACAAAATTTTATTTGTAAATTTTATTTGTGAATCATAATGAATTTAAGAAGGGTAACGTACGACTGATATGTAAATTCCTGAAATGACACTTCCAGTTTAAACTTCCTGTCTACGAAAGTCTCACGTACGGGAGAACGTCCCCATAACCCAGTCCCAGTCACCGACTTTTGTGTTTAAGGTAAAATCGTATTTTTTCTACCTTATTAGTTTAAATAAGATATAGAGTATAAATGTGCTATTCGCTTGAGTCTCGTAGACTTTTAGGTGTATTTACAAGGTGTCAGTAGCCTAGTTTTCGTACCGTCGGAACGAAAGGTTGCCGGGTTGGACCATTCCTCAATGGGTGGGAGGACCTAGCATAGTACGCGAGGTTTTTTTTTTTTTATTTTGGGCGTTAATACGAAAAATATCGCAGGCTGCAAATGTGCCTGTTTATGCTGGTTGCAATAGGGTGTGCTGGTGGAATTTGTGTTGTGACGGTGCTTTTGCAAAGTCGGTCATTGTATGTCACAGATAGTGGAGCAGGGATTGTGTAGACCCCCCAAAAAGTGTTAAATTATCAAAAAAGTGTGGATTATCAAAATTAACCCACGGTGACGTGTGTGGGTTTTCAGATTAACCGTATATAACAGCTACACTTTTAGCGTGGGGATGTGTTAGCGTGACGTCACCACCGTGCATTACATTAAGATAAAGGGGCGCAGCGACTAATTTTACAAACATTTAATTTAACTAGTTTATAATATAATTTTACAATTATCCCAATTTGTACTCTACGACATAACGAGTCAGGCCCTGACTGGCGTTAATTCTTATGACCGGGCTGATAACATATTGGCCCACCAAATTAACACTTTGGCCCACCGAATTAGTTGTTCCATAAATTTACAGGCACCTCCACCCCACTGCCCCTGTGCACCATTCAGTTGAATTGGTCATTCAACACATGAGGATTGCAATGAACAAATAAAAAAAAATTAAATAAAAAAAAGAGAGGGTGTTGGCCCACCGGACAATCGCACTCCAGCCCCACCCCTACCCAGTCCGGGCCTGTGACGAGTCCCAATCATAAAGAATCCCCCCCCTCCCCCCCCCCCAAAAAAAAAATGTACTCACTATCTAGGTGGTTTTTTTTTGGCAAGGTAAGTAAAAACGCCGTTTAGGAAAATTAAATTCTTTTCATTATGAATTTGGCTAAATGCATGTGGTCACTGAGAACTCAAACTGGGATAATGACAAAATTATGTTTGAAACAAATCAAATTAGATTTTTTGAACATTTATCGTTAGATCCATTATTCAATATAATGTTCAATGATACCTGATAATATTGAACTAGCTAGGCCCAAGGTGAAGGGAGGGAGATGGGATTCTCGAAAAAAAATTTTTGGTTTTTTTTTTTTTTGCTTTCGGGAGTGGATTAAGAATTATCGATTTTAACGGCAAGGCCGGGCTACTGTTTTAAATTTAGCGGCGCTATACGTGTTGCCCAAACAAATTAGCTGCGTGGACTAACGGGGGATGGCTTTCCTGCAAAACGAACTGCTACTTCTGTCGGCTTTGGTGTTTTGGTTGCTGTGGGTGACGAGGAGGAACCAATCAGAAGCGTCGTCTTCTATCATGACAGACCGTAACTAGTTAGCATTAGCCAAAGCCAAAAACGAATGTTTGACGTCCGAGAAAAAAACTTAATTACACGTGTAATATTTTACTAGGGGCATTAACGGTTCTGTTCGTGAAAAAATTAATTCACAATTAAATTAAAAAAAAAAAAATGAATTTACAACAAAAATAGCCTACAGTATAATTAAAAAAAAAATAATATTTTTTAATTAAAACAAGCTTGAGGGTCTGGGGGAGCACTGTAAGCTGCCCCAGCGGGATCCGGGGCAGAGCCTCGGAAGCTGACGCATTTTACGTTATTTGAGGGCCTATTTTCGGCTTCCCGAGACTCGTTTGCACCACACTGCTAAGCAAATTTTGGATGTTTTTCGTAAAAATGCTCTAACATGAGACGTCGTAAAAACCTAATTGTGACCAAAATTCTGTTTTTTTTATACATT
>JAHWFP010139800.1:0-14952 GCA_023313725.1 Lithobius niger | reverse complement strand
CACACCACAGCTTCATCTAAACTGCTGGTAGAAATACGGAGAAAAGCATAGGTTTTCCGTAAAGAGTAATCCAAGCTTATACCGCGAAGTTTGTTTTTTTTTTGCTTCTACACTCCGAAAATTTTAACAAGAAGCCCAAATTCTTACTATACCGCTGAACTTAGCTAACCCGGGCGACGATCGCACGCTCTTTGATGGATTTGTACGTGGGTGTACGTAGAGTTGTCATAGAGATGTAGTTGTTTGGCTACAGGGGAACTCACTCGGAAGAAGTGCGTCTCAATCAATGCTGAACCGTAAATACGATCCAGATAAATGCGGCAGTTGACGCACGATGGTTGTGAAGTGAAGTGTACCGGAATTGTAAATTTTTTAATTACAAAACTGCTCTAAGATATGGATGGCATGGATTTAATCTTGGGGGACGGAGATGACTTAGAATCCGAAGCCGTTTCATCACAAGAGAATACACGCCTTCCAGCTATGTAAGTTTGAAGTTATTTGATTGATTAGTTTGTGTTAAACAGAAAGAAAATGTTATCACGCTTGGATATATACACTCAAAAGACGTGTTTTAAGATAAACGCGTTTCAGACACAATAGGAAACTTTTTTAGGCGTTTTTTAGCTGGGAAAACACACAAAATCAGTTAACGAATAGAGCATGGAGGCTGATACGAAACCTTTTAAATCACTAGCGTTTATATTGTGCAGCAGACGTGAAAGGCGTTTAAAATAAAACACTAGCGCTCAATATGCAACACTTCATAAGTGCTTGGTTAAAACACTTTTAGCGTCAGATGAGTTTAAAAGAAAATAGTGATTTATTACATGTGTTTTAAGATTTCCTTTAAGGAAGAGGCTCATGTTTATTATGTGTTGGAAGATAAACGCTAGTGTTTTAAGAAAATAAACAATGCTCTATATTTGCAACATTTTCATCGCTACACGGGTAAGTGGAGGAGTAGGAGTAGTAAGTATAGTCTACGCCCAAACACTGATAATGTTCTGGGTTGAACAACAACCATCAAACGCCAACAATTACACACCGTGAAAATCCAACAATCTGAACTTGACGGGAGAAGCGCTAGTGCACTTCTAGATACTAGTAGTCGCAATATTTCGTCCCTAAAAATGTGCAACTGATTCAAAACGTCAATCCTACTGAAAGCGCGAAGTTTCGATTCAATTTCTTTTTCCATTTTTTTTTTTTTTTACTAAAATCACAGACGGTGCATTTTCATTTGTGTTCGATCGTTTTTTGCAGGGTTATTTTTAAAGTTGTCTGCCAAAAACGCAGGTAAGGCAACCGTTTCTTGCAGCAGGGAGGATAACTAAATCAAAACCCGGTGAAACTGGCTGTCCATTTCACTGAAACTGGCTTCCCCACACGCGTTCTCCTTTTCCCGCTCAGGTCATACGTGTTATACGTTTTTTACAGTTTAAACGAATGCAAATTAGCGGTTGGCGGTTTCCGTTTACCCGTGTAACTGCAAAAACTTCTACAGTAAAATAAGTAAAATAAGTACTTTTCATGCAAAGTAAAATAAACTTTTACGTTAGTTCAAGTATAATTTTTACCCCCCGCTCCCCATTAAAATTTTGTAGGAGCTACAGCCCTGACCAATCGATATTGTATTATTTGGCCATTTGTTGACGTGGCACGTTCTCTAATGCTTTTGATCTGGTCATCAATCTCCAAAACAAAATTATTAGATCGATGACATATTTGAAAACAAAAATAATGCGACATCAATGTTTCATAATTTATCAGCAGCTCGATATCTTGCCAATTCGTCACCTGTATGTTTGCAGAATTTTGTTAAATAAAAAAAAAAAAGAGCTTTACCTTTCTACACGCATTGTCTAGGCTAAGAATGAATCACTTTGTTATGCCGTGTAACCAAATGTTTCAGAAAATCGACTACGTAAATCTAATTTCTATCTTGGTAGCAAAGTTCACAATAACTTGCCCATTAGGATTAAAGAAACTATTTATTTGTACAAATTTAAAAAACATATATTTGAGTGGTTGATTAATCTAAAGAAGAACGTTCTAACGTTCTTTTTCTTGTAATTTCGATGTTTTGCAGTATTTTTTTTTGGTGGAGGGGTTGATGTTTTATTGTTATAAAGTATATGTTATACTTAAAGCTGTTCATATTGGTGTCCTGGAGTTTTTTTGTGAGACTTGATGTGTACGTAGTCTTTTCTCATCATTTTCATTTACGTTTTTTGATTTTATGCTTTATTTTTGCTATTTTGATTTTGTTGCTACAGTAATTGTTTTGGCTACTCTGATTGTTTTGGCTTCAATCTTTATAATAATATCGGAGACCGGGTAAAAGGAAGAGGAAAGCCTAAAGAAAGCCTAAAGGAAAACCACTTCTCCCCTCCTCACGCCCGCATTGAAAATGCACTCTCCTACTCTACGTGCAGCTAAAAAGGAGCCAGGCATGAGTGGTCGATCAATCTGACAAGTCTTCGGGAAGAGTGCCGGGAAAATGTCCCGGGAAATGTGACTGGCCCCGTGGAAAGCACGGGCTTCCTCTAGTTTTACTATAATTGTTTTTGCTATAACTGCTTTTTTTTTTGGCTTTAATTGTTTTTCTATAATTGTTTACGTTACTTCAATTTATTTGCTGCCCTCATACCACACGCGAGCGTAAGCCTCTTATGTAATTTGTGTTGAAAAAACGTTTGAACTGAATAAATGATTTCTAATCATTATTGCTGTGACTGTGAAGTTGGCTAATCATGAACGACAATGACCAACACGACAACATGTCACTGACAAGTAAATGGTACTTCTGTGACTTTGCCAAAAGATTCCATCAGGAAGCAACTTAACGGACCCGGCATAGTAATAGAAGTAGGCTACAGTGGGCAGGCATGATAACAAGTTTCCACTAGATATTTTCCGATCATTTTTACCACAGTCGTTCTGCCACTGTTTTCAGATTGAAACAGTACAGAGCAGGCATGGTAACAGATTTTCGCTAATTTTTAACTTATCATTTTTTTACGTTCCTCAATATTTCCGACTATTTTTACTACCACCATAACTGCTTCGGCTTTTCGGTGCAAACAGTATAGGGAAGGCATTACAAAAAAATATTCCGTAATTTATAAAACTTCTAATTTTTTCTGTGGTTCGATATATTTTCCAACCATTAATGTGTATGCAGCGTATCTTGAGTCCTGGAAGTATTTTACGAGCGACTACGTCTTCCTGGAGGGAGCGGCTTTAATCGACGGCCGCCATTGTTTTTGTAACCATCGTGGATATCAACAAGGCACTCTGCTACCAAAAGCATTCAATTGATTATCTGTGTCGTTCTGGGGCGAACTCAAGATAGGCCGTGGACACTATAGTTACCTTTACTGCCATTACGACTGTCGCTATTACGAGGTTCACAGAGTATAGGGCAGGCATGATCAGGGACGATGCTAGAATCAATTCAGTGGGGAGGCAGCAGTGGGGCAGCAATTTTAGCCAGGGGGGCGAACCGAAAAAAGCTACTTTTGCGGTCCCCCCCCCCCTCCCAAAAAAAAAAGAATAAAAGTAAAAATAACACTCTAGCAATTCTTTCTCACGCCAAACGTTAACTGTTTTCTACACCATTTTTTTTATATTTATAAAACCAGCTGAAAAAAAGATGATTTTACAACTCTCACAGTAAAGCCTGGGCTCTATTGATGTGACCTAAAGTCCTTCCTGTCGCTGTGAAAGAAACTAACGTAGTTTTCTTAATACGTAACCAGAATTTTCTTCGTTTATACGTTTAATTTTGTTCTGATGGTGGTGGGGCGCCAGGGGGGCGGCCAAAATTTTAGGGGGGCGAGCGCCCCCTCGCCCCCCCCCCTTAGCGTCGTCCCTGGGCATGATAACAAATTTCCAAAATTAGAGACTTTCCGCTTTTTCTACGTTCTGCAATATTCCCCGATCATTTTCACCACCGTCATGACTGCCACTCTTTTGACGTGGAAACGGTATAGGCCAGGCGTAATAACAAATTTTCGCTAATTTGTTGATTTCCCATTTTTTCTACGTTCCGCAATATTTTCTAACCATTTTTACCACCATCGTGACTGTCACTGTGTTGAGGTTCGAGCAATATAGGGCCGGCATGATAACTAATTTCCGCTAATTTATAGGTTTACCATATTTTTTTTTTACGTTCTGCAATACTTTCCGACCATTTTTACCACCACCATGACTACCACCGTATTGAAGTTCAAGCAATACGCAGCAGGCATGATAACAAGTTTCCACTAGATATTTTCCGATCATTTGTACCACAGTCGTTCTGCCACTGTTTTCAGATTGAAACAGTACAGAGCAGGCATGATAACAGATTTCCGCTAATTTATAGACTTCCAATTTTTTCTACTTTCCACAATATTTTCCTACTTTTTTTTTATTACCATCATAACTGCCACCATGATGAGGTTCAATTAATATAGGGCTGGAATGATAACAAATTTCCAGTAAATTACAGAAACTTCCCAATTTTCTACGTTCTGCAATATTTCCTCGATCATTTTTCACAATCATGACTGCCACTGTTTGAGGTAGAAACAGTATAGGGCAAGCATGATAACAAGTTTATACTAATTTATAGACTTCCTATTTTTTTGCGTGTTGCATAATATTTTCGTACGTTTTTCACCAACATTTGTGTGACTATTTTTCGGTTCAACAGTATAGGGGTGGCAAGATAACAAATAAAGCCCAATTTATAGGCTTATTATTTTTTCTAAATTTTCCATAATTTTCCATAATTTTACAGACTTCCCATTTTTTCCCGTGTTCCACAATATTCCCGTATCAAAGAAATATTCAGGAAGACGGGGAATATTATATTGCAAAAATATTACAGTAATTGAAACTCAAGGCTCAATCCACTCAGCACTCCATCAAATTCAGTCGTGCATAGAATTCGTGCAACCTTTCTTTTGCAACTGGCCTTGCGAATAAGTCGGCCACTAATATTTACCACCTTATTGATATCCTAGTTCCAGGATCCCTGGTTCTACGACAGAATGAGTAAACCCTCCCCCCCCCCCCCCCATCACGGCAAGACTGTCACCTAAATCTATATTACGCTGGTGTCGTGATACAGTGTGTAGGTTTGACTAACCCATCAAGTTTAACCTAGTCCCCTGAGTAATTCTGTAACCCACTCGAGGTCTCTGACACATTCAGTCAGTGGCGTAACTAGTAGAGGGGCAAAGGGGCGAGTCGCCCCTTCTGTAAGATTATGAAGGCTTATTCGGCAAATTGGCCATGTCACTCTTTGCATATAGCTGAAAAAACCTTGACTATCCTGAAGACGTATTTTAAACAGGAAGACATTTACAAACTCCAAATTTTGCTTAAAATTACCAACATTTCTAACAAAGCAAAAATAAGTATTTAGTATGAAAGTGAAAGATTTACATTTCACATTTTGTTTATGCATGTAATGCATTCAGAAAAACTGAATTTGTAAAAATGTTTCCAACGGCATGCAGTTTACAAGGGCAGAAAATGCCGGAAAATAGCAAAAATGCGTCAGCTTCCGCCCACTGGGGGAGGTAACAGCGGTCCCCCAGAACCCCTAGCTGTTATTGGGTTCTCCCTCCACACCTTTCGGCTAAATGGCTAGTGTTGCCCCCTCAGTACAAAACTCTAGTTACGCCACTGCATTCATTAATGGCTTAAGAGCTACTTAGAGCTACCATTTTTTCTTTGGTAGTCTTTAAAACTCAGCAGCATCCGGTACACCATTACCATGTGTTCAGAAAATCTTCGTGAATTTTTGGTCACCCACCATGTGGTCTGATATTACGGGATGACTGTCATTCTCGTATGGAAGTACACTATGTTTTCTATATATTTTCAAATATATGGAGGATGCAAAAATGTATTTCATAATATATTTCCAAGCTGCAGTATATTTTTACATGTATTTCTAAATACTTTAGAAAGACGTCTGGCATAAAGGCAATAGATTTTAAAATGCATTCCTAAATACATTCCAAAAATGTTTGGCATGTTCTCTACATGCACTGCCATGTGTTTTAGTTGTGATAATGCTGGTTTTTTTCACCCATTATGGTTTGAAGGGAGGCAGCAGGGCCGCCGGGACACTGATGGTGATTGCAAAAGTTATTGCTAGCACTGCCAAAACATACATTTTATCATTTTTGTGTCATTCATCGCAATTATGCACCAATTTCTTTTGCAAAATATATTCTGTAATACATTTAGACGTTCTGTAGTACATTCATAATACATTTTTTGAAGTCCACGTTTGTGTGATGAGACATATTTAAACATATATTCTGCCGCTAAACCATACTGAATGACCTGTTAAATAAATACGAATACCAATCTCTTTACGTTCCCTTTTTAAATTTAAATGTCAGACTGCCCGAGTTGGGAATTGATCCAAAGACCTTTGAAACCAAAGGCCGAAGTCCTTCTGCCAAGCCATACTGTGACGGCCTGAAAGTCAGTATGATTGTGTGGCCGTGTCAGTACGCTTAGCTGTAGGTTGGGCGTGCTCCCAGCTGAAGCTATGACGCCAAGTACAGCTTAGCGGTAGGACTTTGGACTGTGGTTTGAATTCTCCGTTCAGGTAGTATGACATTTAAGTCCAAAAGGCAACGTAAATAGGTTTGCATCCGTATTTATTTAACATTTCTCGAGCCCATTTGGCTTTCCATCCTGTTTATCCATGATAACTTGACGAATTCAATAGCCGTTGCAGTTAATGAGGCTTATATGTGCAGGGAGGGCAGGAGAGTGAGGTTAAAGAAATTTAATAAACAAATATGGGAATAAAAACGGGTTTGTTTTAGGAAAACGATAAAAAAAAAACAATTGAAATAAGAGTAGTGGCAATTTTACAAGAATGTGAACAATTAAGTGCGCAATAATATATGGCGCAACAATGTACTACTTCAGGCAAAAGCGTGTAAGTAATGGTTATGGCATAGATTTTGCAACAATGGGCCGGCGTAAGCGATTTTATGCACAGTTTTGGTAGAGCGACGTCGGAGGGTGCGAAGACCCACAGGAGGTTCTACACCTCTTCGGACGTCGCTCTACCGAATGTGTGCAGAATAAGTATGCAACCATTGTTGAGCATTGTTACAGCCGTGAAATACGGAATTTATACCACATCGTTTTAACAATGGTCGGGACGAAAGTAGAGTTGTAAGAAAAGTGTCTTCAAACGTACTACAAACAATAGAGATGATCGATTGTTGTGGAAGCAATTGTTGTAAGGAGATTAGTGTATTAGTCTGCGGCCTTGCAGTGCTGGAAACACCGGTTCTCGTCAGATCCCCGAAGTTAAGCAGCATTGGGCTGGATTGATACTTGGGTGGGTGACCGCCTGGGAATCTGGCTGTTGAAGACATAGGGCCTTAGGGCTTCGGGCAGATGACCAGGAGTGGTTAACGCTCGTTAAACCCTTTAACCCTTTAAGTGTATTAGGGCCTTAGGGCTTCGGGCACATGACCAGGAGTGGTTAACGCTCGTTAAACCCTTTGAAACCCTTTTAGCGTATTAGGGCCTTAGGGCTTCGGGCAGATGACCAGGAGTGGTTAACGCTCGATAAACCCTATTTTAGAGTATTCGTGACCAGGAGTGGTTAACGCTCGCTAAAGCCCTTTGAACCTTATGAACCCATTTGAGTATTCATGCTAAAATGTACATATATATTTCGCTTAATGCGCAAACTTCAAAGGGTTTTAACCACTTCTGGTTATCTGCCCGACGAAGCTGTAAGGCCCAAATGAGCAAACTTTTCATGATTAAACAAAGCACGCTTCAATAATGCCGGCTAATCCGCCGTGCCCTGGAACAATCACCAAGAAGGCGTACGGGTTCATTCTTGGCACGGTAGCAAAGAAAAAGGGCGAGCGGTCGACAGTGAGAACGGATATGCGCTCTAACAATTACAAACGAACACTAATATTGCTTCAATAATGCTGACTATTAGACCCTAGTTGAATCAGCGGGAATCAGCTAGGCTGGCGTATGTTACACCGGGGAACAACTAGTGGCTAATAAAAGGATAGTGGTAATTATGACACAGATTTATGAAATAAGTAAAGGGTTCGAAATTTAAGCAAAGCTCGTGATAAAATACATGAACGAATCTTGGGGGTGTAAATGCGGAAAGGCGATTCTTCCACACTAGTCCATTGAAATACAAGTTTTAGATAAATGTCTTTGTCTTCCTAGAACCTCTTCTGAAACCCAACTTCCCTGCCTGCCGCATCATAGCCCCATGTTGTAATTACATATTAAAATATTTTATTTTCTGAGTAGATTGAAATGAAAACAGTACTGCTAGCATGACGGAGTACTGTAAAGTTATAGTGTCCGCGACCTATCTTGAGTTCTCCGCAGAACGAACACAGATAATCGATTGTACGTTTTCAGTAGAAGAGTGCCTTGTTGATATCCAAGATGGTTACAAAAACAATGGCGGCCATCGATTAAAGCCAGGAAGACGTAGCCGCTTACAAAATACTTGCTGGACTCAAGATATGCCGCGCACACAATAAATCACGGGATCCACGGAGTGTTGAACTGAAACTGTTAAAAAGTGTTAAATACAAAATTTCTGCGACTTTGAAAAGTTGCTGTGCTATTCTGTATTGGAAAAGGTTAAGAATCATCGTCGAAAATTGTGCATTTGAAAATTAAATTTGGAACTGCAAGAAACCTTCTAACGTGCTGGTAATTTTTTAAAATTTAGTTTTGAATTAAACTACTGGTTCCGTACAGTATTAAACTGAAAATTTGTAAACGAAGCAAGCAGTCTGCATTAAAGACTGTCCTTGTGAGGATACACAATACACTAGTCCAAGAAAGAAAGAAAAGACTACTGCCCCGACTGAGACTCGAACCCAGGACATCCCGTTTACCAGCCGGGCGCTCTAACCACTACACGGCTGGCAAACGAGAAATCCTGGGTTCAAGTCCCAGTCGTGGCAGTTGTCTTTTCTTTCTTTTTCGGACTAGTGTATTGTGTAACTTCACAAGGACAGTCTTTAATGCGGACTGCTTGCTTCATTTACCCTTTACCTTGAGATTTCTTTCTTTATGAAAATGTGTATTTGTTAAATAGATTATTATAATGATTTAAATACTAACTCCATTGATGGAGTGCCAATATTAAACTATGGGTTCCAGTGGCTTATCAAAAAAAAATTATCTAGGAAAGGGGGAGTGAAGGCAAAAATTTGTTTCAGATCCTATTTTTGTCCGTTTGAAGGTCATTTTTTGCTTATTCTTTATTGTTAACCCATTTTTTTTGGTAGTTTCATCCCTTCCCTTATTAAATCCATAATCCCACTGAGGCCATTTATCCAACCCACACTCTAGGTTGGGGTTTAAACCCCCTTTCATATTTTTGGTCTTGATTGGTACCATGGAGTGTTAAACTAGTTGACTAGAATGTTTTGCTGTATAATAATTTAGAATTACTGGAAATGTTAAAGCACGGTCTCTAGGGAGTGACACTTTGTTTCATGTTTAGTGGCGCAGCCCAAAAAATATTCTTAGGGGGGCGAAAAGAACCGGTTGTTAGCTCGCTCAGAGGGAAGCCCCGAAATATTAAGCATTTTTTGGTACATCACTTCCACTTCCGGGTTCTATAGTGTCCTCTTTTCACAAATATTCGAGTAATATATGAAAAGATACAGGACGGATGTTTATTGGTTTCAAAAAAACCCTTTTTTTAAACTTTAATAAAACTAAAAAAAAAAGTGAAAATAAAAAATTTAAAGACTTAAAAATAAAAAAAAAAATAAGTTTAAAAATTAAAAATTTCAGTGTACCATCATACTCCATCCCCATCGAACACTCATAAATACCGTCATTTCTTGGAAGAAAACTGAGCTAGTAGGTCAAATCAATTCCTAGCAGATCGTTGTATAACCATTCCAATGTCTTTCTTTCCAGTTTTATAATATTAGATGCCATAAAAAATGCCACCAGAAACATTTTCGGAAATGACGTTGACCCATGTGAGCCAACCGTCCTTGAAGATGGAACCACCTTGATGTACATGGGAATTATTTCGGTAAGTAGTTCCTACCCATGCGCACACTATTTATTGGTCGAGGAGTGAATATTTTTATTGACTGAAGGGTGACTGTACATTGGGCCACAAGCCCCTATCGTTTTTACGGATGGATTTTTATAGCTAAATTCTGAATAAATAACATTCAAATACTGGCAAAAAACAAAAAAACACAATATTTGATAATGTAGGCAGACTTCGCGGGCAGTCTCCGTATAAAAATGTGTGGCGTGCCCATCAGGGCCATGCGCACACTATTCTTACTAGAATTTAAGGTCTCCAACACCTTGTGAGAAGGAAAAACGATATTTCAATGAACAACTGCATTATGGGAATGCATCATCGGAATGCAACCATTGTCTATAACAAAATTACTGGCAAAAATCTCATTTAGGGCGTTAGCCTTAACCAAATCATTAGTTAAAGTATTTCCGTCCACTCAGGGCTCTCTATAGAACCGGTCAGACCTTGGATGAAAAATAGTATTACGAGACTGGGTTGGCAATATGGCCGCCAAAAGTGCCACTGATGCGATTGATTGAGTGCGACACCCTCCGTACGAATGGCCAACGAACGTGTTGCATTTTTTTTTTTTTTTGCAAATGCAGAGAAAAAGAGATTAACTGTGCCTGCGTGATATTTTAAAAAAACTATTTAAATATACTTTTAAACATAATAAAAATTTGCCACCAAAATTTACTTCACAATTTAAATTATTATTTCGAAAACCGCCACCAGCTGCCAATAGATGTCGCATCTCTCCGTACAAAGATGCTACCTCGAAGAACAGACCTCGACGAAATTAACCAGACGTGTCGGCCATTTTGTCTACCCCCCTAATATCGTTGTAGAGCGGGCCAGTTAGTTTACAGGCCATGGTCCACCTTAAAAGGTGGAATAGATCGCTTGACATCAGTCAAGTTACGAACAATACAACCACAGTTGATGCAAACAGGCAAAACAGGCAAACAGTTCTAATATCGTTCCTTAAACTCTTTGAATGAATTATTATCGTATTTTAATCATTCATTGTTTTTATCTTGACAGGTTATAATGCTGATTATCTTAATTGTCATGGAAAAGAGGAAAGCAAAATGTCCTGGATGCTGTGGCGGAAGAGGTGGTCAGATCTTGTAAGTGTTTATTTTTCCTAACATGCTCCGTCCTCCCCGGGGCGCGCGGGCCCCTACCAACGGTGACATGGTACTAAACACGTGCATCACTAAGTAGGTCTATAAACCTACTCAAAAAGAGTTTCATTCCGTATATTCCGGCAGTGAGATTCCGGCAATTATGAGAGGTGGGGCTGTAGAATGTTTATCTTTCCTGCATGATACTGCCGGAGGTACCAATGCACCAAAATGTTAGTTCATTAGAATCATGTACTTTATTTACATAAACTGCATGGAGTTTGTGGATAATTAAACTTAAGAGCGTGTCAGGTGAACAGAGAAAAGACTAAAATTACATAATGTGAAGACTGGGAAAGTGTGTACATACTCTCAAGCTTTCACTTTCATTGAATTTTTGCCGGATGTGCCCTCCATGTATGGTTCATTTTCGTAGCATGCAGTCAATCATACGAAATTTACTTATGTACTCGTAACATGTACTCTTTTACCAAGGAGTACCATCTCCACCCCACAACTTCTTACAAATATGGATTTTAACTAGAAGATATTTGAAAAGGCTACAGTACGTTTACTCAAAACATCGATAATAAAATAAGTAGCATAATAAAACACAGCTTATAGCCTATATTTATACAATCTATAAGGGAAGGTAGCCTGATGCACGACCGTCTCAGGTGCAAGAGGTCCTTGATTCAAGCCAAGGTCTAGTGAAACGATAGTATATGGGAAGGTTGTTTATTCCCTAGCTCATTAAGTAGTTTTCCTACCTATGTTTTCTTGTGACGTCACTCGATCCGGTCTGGATTGAGTTGTGGGCGTGTGCGTAAGCTGTTGTGCTGTAGTGTGACGTCCGTGGAAGCAGCAAAATCAACAGGCAATGGAACAGCAATATGCACAAAGCTGGGAATAGAACCCCCTGGTTCAAGCCCGACTTCAGCCAACCTTGGCGTTTTCGAAAAGAAAATGGCCCCATGAGTGCTCGTGGCCATTTCAATTGTGGCATGTAAAAGATCCTAAGAATTTCCGATTGGAAAATCCTAGCAATATCGTTCCGCTAGCCTTTTGGGACAATGGCTTCGGCTGGGAGCACTACAAACCTCCAAAGTGGTGAAGTGACTGCAAGCCTTCACAACACAGTCACAAAAAAATAGCTTTTATTTTCGCTGGAGGGTTGTTGTTACTTTAATTTATAATTTTAAATGGTGCTGAGTAAAGCACGTGTTCAAGCAAGTATGTGGAAGACGAACACGCTACAGTTCAAAGACAGTAAAAGACAGCGGTTTAATGCTCCAAACTTCAAGTTCAACACTACACCCTACTTTAATTGTTTTTTCTTGACTACGTTGCTGTTCAAAGCATTAAAACGTCGCCTTTACCATGTTTGAACTGTAAAACGTTCCGCTTTTGCGAGAATTGTTTATTTATGTACTTTTTCCGCTCTTGCGAGAATTGTTTATTTATGTACTTTTTCCGCTCTTGCGAGACTTGTTTATTTATGACCTTTTTTCTGCTTTTGCGAGACTTGTTTATTTATGAACTTTTTTCCACTTTTGTGAGACTTGTTCATTTATGATCTTTTTCCGTTTTTTGCGAGTCTTGTTTACTGATGAATTTTTTCTGCTTTTGCTAGCCTTGTTTGTTTATGAATTTTTTTTCTGCTTTTGCGAGGCTTGTTTATTTATGAACAACTTTTTTTCCGCTTTTGCGAGACTTGTTTGTTTTATAAATTTTTTCTGCTTTTCTGCTTTTTTTCACGAGACTTTTTTATTTATGAACTTTTTTCGCTTTGAGGGATTTGTTTATTCATGAACTTATTTCAGCATTATTCATGTAAGAAGCAGTAGAAAATGTTATTCACCAGTAATTTTTTTTCAGATCTGTAAATTTCTTGGAAGACAAAAGTAATCGTGGAATGATAGTTGCAGCTTTCATCTTTACTGCTGGTGATCTATGGAGATTCATACAAACATTTGACGCTTCATTTCACGGATTACCCCCTTTTTTTACAGGTAAACTATTCCTGAAATCAATTAAAAAAACAAAAAACAAAGACATATTAGCTTGGTGGTTTATTAGAGAGAAAACAAGGTGATATACAGTATCGTAAATACGAATTAACATTGATACAGCATTTTATACAATAAAAAAATGGAACTTGAGAATTACCAATTTAACATTTCTTGCCATTAAATGCCGTTATTACCAAATTGTGTTTACTGATGCGTTTAATGTATATCCGTATATTTTTTACATTTTTTCTCATAAAGAGCAAGCAGGTGCATCAAAGAAGGTGAATAATATAACATCGGAAAAGTGCATGAGCTATTTAAAGGACAGTTACATAAATTTCGATCACGGAAATAATTGTCGGTTATGAGGAACTGTGCGATAAATCGACTTTTAAAGTAACTACATTTCAACAACTTTTTCAATTTTTTCCCCGTAAATAACAAAACATTTGATCAACAAAAGTGAAAAATATAAGATCGCAAAAGTGCCCGAGTCATTTAAACCGCAGTTGTATAAATTTCGATTACTGAAATATCCTTTCGTTACGGGGCACAGAGGGACTGTGTGAGAAATCTAGTTTTAAAGTAACTACACGTCAAGAACTTTTTCTACTTTTTCCCCGTAAAGAACAAAACATTTGATCAACAAAAGTGAAAAATATAAGATCGGAAAGGTGCACGAGTCATTTAAACCGGAGTTGTAAAAATTTTGATTACGGGAATCCATTTTGGTTATGGGGCACCAAGGAACTGTGCGAGAAATATACTCTTAAAGTACCTACATGTCAAGAATACGTACGTATAACTTGGATAACATTAAAAAAATAGTTTTGAGGAAGCTAATGTGTAAACTCAGTTTTACATTCTGTGCAACCCCACCTTGCATCTCTACGATTTGTGTACCATAAAACATCAATATTCCAAAAAGTAGTGAATGAATTTCCTGTCACGCAGTCGTGTCTACAACTATAGCCATGTGCTAGTGCTACCACGATAGCACAAATTTAATACCCTGGTCGAGTAGCGGCAACATAAACTCAGACTCGTAACAAATTTACATTAAACCTAAATTTGACACTAAGGTTTAAAAATTAGCTCTGGCCATTCCTAGTTATGCGTCTAATGTGATGTTTAAAACTTGTAAAACGGAGTAGGGGTGAGTTAAATCTGGGCAGTGAAAGTTACCTTTGTCACAATTAAAGGTACAGTGGTGACGTCACGCTAACATAACACCATACTAAAACTGTGGCCTGTAAGTCCCGTTAATCTGATAATACAACACACGTCAACGTAGGTTTAGTTTGACATTATACCTTCATAACTTTCAATTAACCAATGGAATTCCAGTAAAGGGCATCCACCAGCCAATCAAACCTCCTTAACGCAGGCAAAAAATGAACATCAGATATTTTATCAATAATAATATCACGAGAGAGTAGGTTTTCATCGATAATTTTTCTGAACCAAAAGTTACATTCCAAAGCTAAAGAAATACGAGTTGTTTTTAAAAGCCTACATCACGTTTTACAACCCTTATCTTTACTCCTAATCTTAATCTTACTTTAAAAACTTAAAAAAAAAAGAAAAACACAACCAGTCATTAATATGAAAATTTCAGTATTAACTGTCAACAAAAACGCTTGACAGCTTCTGAATTGATATAAATCATAACCTAAATTTGTTAGCTTGGTGTAACCTTTTCCATGAAAATACATACGTT
>JAHWFP010139797.1:0-20444 GCA_023313725.1 Lithobius niger | reverse complement strand
CGTTCGACACTGGACACATTTTTTCATAAGGGCGGCGCAACCTGGAGGAAAGAAACCACAGTCACGGTTTGTTGTTTTGCATAACATATCAGAAATGGAAACTAAAATGCACAAAAAAGCATACCATCACACGCGCACATATGTCCACATGGCTTGAAGAGGACAGACGCCTTTTTGTCGGAACAGACAACACATTCTTCAATCTGAAAGGGAGAGGAACTTGTGTCAGATGCTACAGTAAGATAAATTTTTCACGTGGTTATATTAGTATTAAGGTTCAGGCAATGGTCACACTAAATTGTGGGCTTGTAATTCTGCTGCAAACCATTTTGTTTTGTCTCCATTAGCTCAACGACTGGCTTCTGATACTAGCTCCACAGTGAATATTGCATTATTGTGCCTGCACTAATAATAATTAACAATTTAAAACTTTAAAAAATGTAATAATTAACAATCAAACAATTTAAAAACGTACGCGTCATGTTGGGCTATAGTCATTAACTAAAACATAATCTCACCTAACTTGTTGAGCAGGTTGGCTAGTTCCTCCATATTTTGTTATGTCAAGTTCTTCATCAGGCATTTATAATTGGTGACGATAACAGTATGCTTGGTAAAGATGGCATCACTACACAGCTTGTGGAGCTAAAGTAGCACAAGTAGCTTAGTTGCCTGCACTGTTTTGGTGCATTTACCGCATGCTAAACCGCACCACAAACTGGGAGTTATATCATCCTCGCCAAGCACCTTGTCATGTTCACCCTTGAAACGTTCTGATGAAGAAACTCAACTGAGTATGAAGTATCACAGAACAAGCAAACATGTTCAACAACTCGGCGAGAATTCCAAGCTCTTTACTAATCCAGAACTTGCTTGCGTAGCTATAACTATCTGACTTTGTGAATTATAAAGAACTTTTCGAGCAACTAAATCAATGAGACGTACCTTAATGCGCGTCTGGACGGGTTCCTTACACATGAGGCACTTCTTGACACGTGGAGAACAGATGGCGCATGTTGCAACATGACCGCACGGGCCAAACAGAGTGTCACGCTTCATGTCCGAGCATACCATGCATTCCTCTAATGAATCTTGATCACCTGACAAAGATGCTGAAGTCGGAGGAGTTAACTGTTGGCTAAACAGAAAACAAACACGAAATGTGTTAGAATAATCCACCTCGGTCGGCCTAACTTACAATTTTGATTGCCAAGCTATTAATCATTGCAGTTTATGCAAAGAGGTTGAGTGACAACCTCAATTATTTGAACCAATAGGGATCAAGGGCGTTCTGACAACCCAATTTACATGCAAAACAAACAAATTTGTACACGTAATTGAGTTAAACAATTAAATATTGTGCAGGAGAACTGTGCTTTACCTTGTAAAAGGATTGTAAATGATTTTGAATACAACTGCTTTCAGAAACAATGGTAGAACAGCCTTAATTGCTCATTCTTGTGAAAATTTTTCGAGAACAGGCATTCATATAACCTAGCTTTACATGTAATTGGAGTTCTAGTGTAGAATTTTGTAAAATCAATGCATGAATAACTTTGCCGGCCATCATTTACTCTAATATTTTTCCCAATTTACCATAAATTGTGCATGAAACACCTGTGCGAAGCTAACGCTACCCGCAAAGTGCTTTAAGGTAACAAATCGTGACTGTCTAGCTAGTTCAAACACATCATCGTTTGTCTGCTACAAAATTTACTAAAAGATTCGTACATTTGTGCTACACTGATCAGGATAAGGAATACTCTTTTCGCCATATTCAAGAACTTCAAATACCGATAGTACGGACAATTTACTTTGGTTTTCGTTCATTTTCACTTACTTTTTTGTAACGCAACATTAAAAGTGTTCCAGTTTTTTTCAAACTTGCAAATTTCTTCCTCAGGCTTGGACAATGAGACGCACACGCACCAACTGTACTACTTCCACAACTAGTAGAAGGAGTTTGTGGAAGTAGGACAGTTGGTGCGTCTACTTCTCATTGCCCAAGCCTGAGGAAGAATTCCAGTATAGGCATTCGAAAATTTGCTAGTTTGAAAAAACTGGAACACTTTCGGTGCTGCGTTAAAAAAAGTAAGTGAAAATATTCAAGAAGTTTCTTCAGGACGTGTGAATCACTCATTGTACAGCATGATCGCATCAAAGCCTGGAGTTACGAAGGTTTGTATAGTTAGAATTAGTTTTAACCGAGTTATGTTGAATTGTGGAGGACTATCGACGTTATAAACTAAATTTGTACAAAAAAAAAAATGAGAATAAAGACGTTGCATTAAAGAAAGCTTGAATCCAGGCAAATGAATGATCGCGTAATCAGACTTTTCCGTGACGGAGAAACATCCGTCCTGCAATTTTAACTTTAAAAAAAATTCTGTATGCCATCCAAATTGAAAGTAATCATGTTCAAATACTGGATACATTAACTGACAATGCAGTCACTTGTAAATTACTACGAAATCCCTCAACACTCCATGCAGGTGAATATTTGACTATTTATATGGGAATGGGCGAATAGGGTCTGTTGGCACACCATTTCATACCTAAAATTCTTAAAAAGCTGATGCTTCCTAACAACAGGCAACAATATTTAATGGAAACTTAAATATTATACTCATGTAAAAATTAAGTAAGAAAATGGAAGGATTCTTATTAAGTGGTACAAAACCTAACAAGCTAGGTGAAATGGTGCAGCAAGAAAGTGAAGCATTAGCCCATAATGGACACCAAATCGCAAACTGTCAGTCGCACTTTTGTAGTCTGGGTGAAGCCCAACAGTAGGTCAGATTGAAATTAAAAAAAAAATGCCATATCGTTTGAAAGCCCCCAAATTATTGGTGAGCTCAAATTTTCCATAACTTGATCAATTATAACAGAAGAATTATGCTTTTTCGAATTTATCGATCAAACACTCTCTATTTTAAATTTAGCTTCCTGAAAATTCCAGGACAAGATGCAGAACATCGAAAAACCCAGAAGTCCGAATTTACTTAGGCCAATATTACACATTTGAGTAGAACTAAAACACAACAGGTAAAATTTTAAAACAACAAGTAGAGATTGCTGTATTGAATTTTCAGTAAATTGCACTTCAGATTTCTTGTTTTAGTAAAGTTAGGCTCCATTTACCTTCAGCAGAATTAAAGGGCTACACCTCTCAGTGCCATTGTTCTCGATCCACCTCATCAAGTACGGCCCCAAACGTCTATTTCCTTACCGTTAGTCAATCCCTTGGTAAAAATCCGTTTTAAAATGTGGCGTCTAAGAGATTTTCTGTTGAATAATTATTAACTTTATTTACTGCGTCCCGCAGTATATGATGATTTGCATGCTTACAATAATTGTGACGTTTCATCTTTGTGTGTGCATGTACTAATTTTCTAATAATTACCATGAGATCGAAAATCTAAATGACTAATGCGGTACAACTTAAAATTAATTATTCCAATATATCGCCGAAGCAAAATAATAAGACACTAAGCCTAGAAAATTATAAATTGTGATGTTAAAATATGACAATCATTACGATTTGTGACGACACAATCTGTAACTTAATGCTGTTTCGTGTACTATTCGCAAAGCCAATTGAGACAGCAGCTACGTTCCTCACTGCGAGGAATGCAGATACCACCCCAGCCGACCTTAAAGCTGGTAAATGCGCAGATTGCGATCTCCACGTGGCTGTTATAAGACAGGCCGGGTGTCCCTTTAAAGGTTGAGTTAAAAATTAAGTATCTACATTCTTGGTGTCAAGGGCTGCACGTTTTGGCATTCAAATGTGCAGCATGCGTGCAGTTTGTGTTTGGATGTGTCACTTCCTGTGCAGTTTCGAGGTGTTCAGAATGAAGAAGCTGGTCTATTATGTTTACGTATGTTGGACTGGTAAGATTAATGAGAACGACTTCGTCATTCTGGTGGATAATGACTCACCTCTCCCAGAGCAGAAGTTTACCACATCACATGCCATGACTGTAGAGGTGTTGTATATATCATGGAGACGAGGAGAAAACTCAAAACCCAAATTAAGGAACATTGTATTAGACACAAAAAACAGAAACAATGGAGTAGCTGCACACCAGCCCTCCACCCAACACACAATAGCTTGGGATCGAACTTCACTCTCTTGAATGGCAATTACGATTCACCAGAATAACGACGTTCTACTCATGAATCTCACCAATCCAACATACAAAAACGTAGACTAGCTACCGGTGTCCTGAACTTATATTAAAAGCTGCACAGGAAGTGGCATATCCAAACACAAACTACATAGCTCCATAGGTCGTACTCCATTGCAGCCCTTGACACTTAGTTTTTAACTCAAGCTTGAATTCTGAATCTGATGGAGGTAAATGGAACGTTACATTGACTGTAATGTAAGAAATGTAGCGTGCAATTTACTGAAAATTCAATACAGCAATCTCCATTTGTTGTTTTAAAATTTGGCGATTCAACTACTCAATGGCCAAGACGAAGAATTAAAAATTACCAATTGTCCGTTTAACTGAAGAAATCGGTTGTTTTTTGAATTACCTCTGCTGATCCTTGTGGCACTTTGTCAGGGCTTTGCACAAGTTTGGGTCTGGACAGAGGTCGAGGGGCGTCTGTCCTTTCTTGTTCTTTAATCCCAGATCGGCTCCGTTGGCTGCCAGAAAACAAGCGATGGAAGCCGAGCTTTTCTTGTCCGCTCCTTGAGTTCCGAGGCCCATCAGAAGCTGAAAGACAAGCAAAAACAGCCGTTCCTTACCCTTCCTTTCGCATCAAAGCCCTTTAGCCCAGGAGCGCCTTATGAAACCAAGCTACAGCTGCATACCGTATTTTTGCCACGACAAGATGATCCCTCCTACAAAATAAAATCGTGCTCCTTTTACCTTAACGCTTGCTGCGGCCGTTTAACTAAATTTGCAATGAGTGATGGTGTTTAACAAAAGATGAGTGCAGTGGCGCAGAGAAGGGGCCCCGAGTACAAAACAAGGTTAACAAAAATAATAAATGTTTTACTAAATTATGTCAAACTGATTGCGACACTATTTCAGCAACTACCAGGTGTTTAAAGGTTAGTTAGGAATAAGCCAACAACAAAAATATACAAAAGAAATAAAGTAATACAAAGCCACCTTTATGCACTTTTGTTTCATTCGAGTGAAGCCACTTGGATTGTACCACGCCAACCGGTCCTCTAAATCCGTACCATAATATCTAGTGCATAGGCAATAATGCCATATTCACTGCAGATTTCGCATTTGGTAGCCAGTCGTTTAGCTAAAACGTTGGTAAAGGCAATGGCGTTTCAATCAAGCCAGTGATGTTAAGAGTGGATTTTCTACGCCTAAAAATGCACTTTTTTAAAAATTCATTAGCAGTTGCAGCAATTTTCAGCGAGTGGAATAGTGGCAAGTTTCAGCCAGTGTTTGGGTGGCTTTACTTATGTGTGCATACCACTTACCACATGAAACAACAAAAGAAGAACTGAATAATAAAAATAAAGTTGTTTTGGCAATAAGGAGGGAATTATTAATGCACCTACTCTACAATTAATTAACTCTAGATTTAACAAATGCGATGGTTGAATTAGTGTCCCACGAACGGTCAACGGAACAATGCCGGCAGCCGCCGCAACCAAGATGGCTGCTCACGGTTAGTTGCAGATAGCGACGTGCCATATTGAATCTGCTTTATACTGATGAGAGAATTGGAGATGGAATCACTTAACTGTTCAACAATTACGTTCAATCTCGAAAATAAATACCAAATGGTATTCGCGAATTTTCACATTTACATCTGCGGTTTACATTTGCGGTGTAGTTAAAGTGTTTACATTTTGAATTTCACCGTGCATACAGCCTTCCAGATTAGTCAGCTAGTGCATCCCATTAATTCAGGATGGCATCGTTAAGCTCATCACGCATTACTTATTCGGTGTGGATGTTTGGTGTGGACGGTGTTTAAATGTTCGGACGGAGACGGTATGTGTTCACCTGTTCGAATTCAAGGCACATCACTCAAATGAGACCTCAGTGCATTAAGGCGAGTTGCTGTACCACATTATTTTTTTAGTATGTCTTTGGTCTTGGCTTATTTCTGACTAACTTTACATTATTTACAGCGAGTTTTATGCGTACATATTTGTTTACGCATAATCTGAGATTTGCTTCAACTGTACACTTCAACAAAAGAGTGATATTTGGTCACAATTAAGTTTTGTGCAGAAGAAGAAAAGTTGTGCAGTAACACATTCAGTAAGTCCAGGCGAGGCTTCTAACAAGAAGGAACAACAGTTTGAAATTAGTTAACGTATAACAGGCACAACATTGGTGACCTACAATGATTTATTCCCCAAAATACACAGCGATTCCCTTTATGGAAATTCTTTATAGGGTAGGAAGCAGGTTGGAGTTGAGGTAGTGTTTATTTCACGACTCAGCTCTAAAGAGCTCAACCTATTCTCCAACTAATAAAGAATTTACTACCTAAAAATTTGCAATCTAAGTGATCTTAACAAATAAATTGTTGCAATAATGCAGAGGATTTGTATTTGTGAAGCAAATTCCTTTACATTATCTCCATAATTCACCTATTCGAAAATTCAGCATTTTGGCAAAATTAGGTAGGCAGGCAGAAAAAACAATGGTTCGACTCTCACATGTGTGAGGGTGGCGAAACAAATGCTAGGTGAAGTACTTTTATTCATCAGTTGGTCTAGATTGTGGCCAGATTGGGCTTGAATGTTCCTGTCTCCAACAATTTAAATCTTCCTTAATGCAACACGAGTGTGCCAGTGGAGCTGGCATTTCTGCTTTCGGTTTAGATTCGTGTAACACTACGGTGAAAGCCAATCACAACAAAAACTTCACTTCAACAGATAACTTTTACAAAACGTCATTGCAGAAACAAGTTACTACAGATTAGAATCACTCCAAATACGGCAGAAAGCGTGGAATGGAGCAAGTCTGATCTGTACTCGCTTGTTTTTGTAATAAATTTTCATAAAAGTTGTCTGCTGAAGTGAAGTTTTTTTTGTGATCGGTTTCACCATGGCGCTACACGAATCGAAACCAAAAGCAGAAATGCCGGCTCCATTGGCACATGTGTGTTGTGTCGCAGACAATGACGTTCATGGAAGGAGCAGGCTTTTTGACACACTGTATCGCGATCGTCATGCCTCCGTGATTTAAACGGGGATGAAATTTTGATAGAAGAATCATTTAAAATCACCCATTCGAAATGCTTTATAGATCTACACCACAAGCGTACGCTATTTTAAAAATAGGTTCCCCTAGAAACTCCCAGCTTTCCCTTTTTTTAGCCGTCAATGGTAGGAAAAAGTTTAACAGGTCTAACTTAGGTAAGAATGAAAAATAATACTAAAAGCCATGTGCTGAGTGCCTAACAAGTGGGCAGACCGCCTGAGCACCTACATTTCTTCCTGGCTTTAAGTATTTCCAACACCAGGTACATTTACTTACTGCTAGCTGCTGTTTTATTTCTAATCAGTTATGTACTTGGTTTTCAGCATAATTTTTTTTTGTGTTACGGCCAAGCTTTACTCATATTGATGCACTTGCAAAATAAATGTATGGTACTTCCGATTGTTTGGACAAATTACCTATGAAGCTTGCAGATTTCATCACAGAATGCTTCGTTTTTCTCTATAAGCCGTGCAAATTCCATGACATGTAATCAAAATAAATCAACTTACCCTTTCTATTAACTCATACTGCTAACACATGTTTCATCACACAAAACAAAATTAGCTGAAGATGTCATCTTTAAGGCAACACTGACTGCACAGATTCTCAACAGCTCTGAGTGGTCGCAAGCAAAAATTTCTTAACTTACCTTTCCGACGTCCTGCATATCTTGAAGCTGGCGGAGTTGCGACAAGGTGTGATGCCGAAGAGCCTCGTGAAGAGGCGTGTCTCCGTCTTTGTCCGCAATATTGAGATTGCATCCCTCACGCACAAGTAGCTGCCAATAGCAAATACCAAACCTCGACTTGTAAGATAGGTCTTCATTTTACAAGTACACATACATAAAAAATATCAACTGACTTACACGGACTATCTGAGTATGTTGCCTCTCGACAGCAAGGTGAAGTGCAGTTTGTAAGTTTACATTCTGCAGATCCATGTTTGCCCTACCCTGCTTTCAAAATGGAAGAAAGTATAATCAACATTTAGTACTGAGTAAAATGCAATGAACACAAAAACAAAACACCAATAAAATTAAAAAAAGATGAAAAATGTGCCCTGATACGTGATATGTATTTGTCAACTTATGTGGCCAGGCTGCCACCAGGTCGAAGCTGCTGCTTGCTGAGCTTGATTTTCAGCACGTGGTGACAACGACGAACGTGACCATTAGCTGGATGGCAGAGGTCCGGAACGATCCCGGGACCTCTACCACATGAGAGAGTCGTGCTAAGAAGAGGAACAGCTACAATAATTTAAAACAGCAATGTTTTCACAGACTGGGTGACAGTGACCACGTCATATTCCTACTCAACAGGAATTAACCCCATCAAATGTATGTCCTTTTACTGACAGATTTGCAAATCAGAAACAAAGCTGTCCAGTTACGGTCAGCGAAATATGGAGAGCGGAAATGTTGTCTTCTCTGCTGTGTGATGTTTTTACCCCCTGCCCCTCCCCCATTTGGATAGTTTATCCACTCATTAAATACAGATTATTGGTTATCTATAGCCAACACACAAGTAACTTTAACCTTACAGGAAATAGTCAATTAAGATTTTAAGAAATACACATCCAGTAACTTTTAAAACCGTCAATCCCTAGTCAATGAAACTAGCAATTGCTGGAAACAGTTTGGCACTGCCAAAACACTGCATACATAATAGATACTGAATCTGCATTGGTCGATATCCTGGCATGATTAACCACTCAGTCCCGTCTTGCCATCCCCACACACGAATCCAATCACTGCTCTTTATTACATCACTGCTCTTTATGTGACAGTGTTCATTCATCAGCAAAATTCAACTTCGTAGCATTTACTCTACAATTGGGACTTCAGTGTGGTCAGCATGTATGTCAACACTACAGCCTACACGATCTGGGGACTGCTGTCGTCCCCGGAGCAAGTCGCGTGCTTCTTTCTGTACTCTACGATTCCGTTTGTATGGCAGTACAGAATAGTCAAATGATAAAGAGCTGCAAATGTAATCTAAGTGTTGTAAATCGCTGTATCCCACACTGACTACAAGTACGCACAGTCACGTTGTATGGCACAAATGGACAGTAAAGTATTTCAGTTCAATTAGCAAAAATTTAATTTACGTACCCCAAAATTTAGCTGGCAGTCAACTTTTATTACTGGCCTTGTGAGAATACAATAAATAATAGCAATTGTTTAAAGACATATGGTCAAAAGGGACTCAAATGTAGGATTACTAGTTTAATGGGAGACTGCATCATTGCGAAAAGCCTTCTGTTTCAGACTCCAGCCAGGCAAAAGCGAAGTTCATAGATACTGTTAGCCCACCGATATTAAGGAAATTGTGCTGGGGTCAAGTCCCAGTTTAGGCAGATGCATTTCCTTTCCTTCTCAGGTAAATGTATAATATTGACATACAATTCTTAGTTCCGCTCAGCCCTCTCTTTTCATAAAACATCGAGTAACCAAACCAAAACCAAAACCAAAAACTTCCAAATCATATACCCATCAATAACCATTATAGCCAGACCTTTACACAAAGGCTTGCAACAATTTCAGATATTTGTGTACGGTTTCGTTACTGAGCCGTGTTGTCCACACACAACTTGCAACGACTTGTGCCTACTAAGAGTGTGCGCAGATAGCGTAAAATTCAACCATGTAATAATAGAGGTGTAACGATATCTCCTTTCATAGTATTTCAATAATAGGCTGGCAAAAGACGAACAAACGAAGATGCACTGATTATGTCTGGCTGGTAATGCTCTTCAAGTAGCCCTAACAACAATGGTTGTCACCCAATTCACTGTCTTGCGGATGTGCAAAAACTGAATATGCAAGCTTGCCATATTGTTTGGAAATGTATTTAAGAGGTGTACCATGATAAAAAAAAATTCTTCAGCGGTGGCTAAGATCAATCTTTTCGGCTGGTGGCGTAAATTAGTGTGTGGATATTCGGATGGAAACGTCAACTTTCAATAATTTTAGGCAGTAGCGTGGTGGCATTCCGTAAAGTATGCAGATGCAAACATGAATTTTTCTTTTCAATTGTCGGAAAATGTTTACTATTTGTAATCACTACAGATTACAATGTTTAAAAATTCATTTCGAATTTGTAACAACACTTTACAACAAGATTTTCATCCCGGCAAACAAGCTTTGCGTCACATTAATGTAGGTACACGTTCATGACACCAGATGCCAGCAACTGTAACTGGAATTAAAATATAGCAACATCGCCCCAGCCTGGCCAATCTAGTCCTATAGTTAAACACAGGAAATGTCATTGTATTTATCTACAAGTAATCTTAGCTTCCAGAAGTTTTGTTTTTCTGTTTCATCTTACTTGGTGAACCAGTAGTTCTGCCACTTCGACATGATTGTTGAGTGCGGCCAGATGAAGGGCCGTGTATCCATCATCCTTCTTCTCATCAACCAACCAAGGGCGGGGAAGCTTCGACAATAAAATGCGCATTGCACTAAAACACAAAAGGAAGGGAAAGTTAGGCAACTAATTGTATATACAGCACAGCATATGATTTAATGATGTAAGAGCACACTTGTCAACATTAAGCATCAATTATATTACTACGACCTTCAAACCTATTTTTAAAAATAAATTCTTTGAGCCTTACGTCATCTAAAGCAAATTAATCATTGTGTACATAAACCAGGTCAATTTTGAACCTTACTAGATGTGTTTGAAGGAGAAAGAAGTGTAGTAAGGGGAGAGAGGGGGCAAACCTGACGATGCGAAACCTCGATCGTTTCAGTGAGCCAAGCTAATGTCCAGAACAGGACAGAAGAGATACCGTTGCTGCTGACAGTCTCTCTCACTACCCTTCAGGAACACTGCTCTACACTGACAGACTCGAGAAAGCCCTGGAAGACACGAGTAATCCCTGATGGACACGAGTAAGCCCTGGCGGACACGAGTATAAGCCCAGGCAGAAATGAGTATTCCCTGGCAGACATGAGTACGCCCTGGCAGACACGAGTAAACCCTGGTGGACACGAGTATTACTTGGTGGACACGAGTAAGCCCTGGCAGAAATGAGTACGCCCTGGCAGACACGAGTATGCCTTGGCAGACAAGAGTAAGTCCTGGTGGACACGGGAAAGCCCTGGCGGACATGGAGAAGCCCTGGCAGACACGAGTAAGCCTTTAGCAGACACGAGTAAGCCCTGACAAACTCTAGAAACCTCTGGCGAGATCTGGCAAATATTTGTAAGATTAAATGGTCATCAAGAGTCGACAACACATAGTGTGATATCGTCGGTATACTTGGTTATTTTACTTGAGTTCGAAAAACATCGCTGCAATTCATACTGTGAAAAGATCGATCCGTTATAAAATAACACTACCAAGTTCGCTAAAATTCACAACTCGGACTCGTGCTTAGTCCAACAAATTTTCGATACCACCCAGATATCTTCATCAGGCCTTGAGGATTTTTCTGCTTTTTACATCAACAACATCGTTGTTTACTTCGTTGTTCACTACGTCGTCTGCTTTGCACACTTTTGCATTCGAATTCGGCCGCGACCGCAGCCTCCGCTGTGCACTCGTGAGTCCCCATTGATGGTTCAACCGCTCGCTGAGTTCTCTTCCTACTAGGTGTGTAACTCTAGTGTAACTCTAGTTACACACCTAGTAGGAAGAGAACTCAGCGAGCGGTTGAACCATCAATGGGGACTCACGAGTGCACAGCGCATGCAGCCCAATAAATACGGGAGGCTGCGGTCGCGGCCGAATTCGAATGCAAAAGTGTGCAAAGCAGACGACGTAGTGAACAACGAAGTAAACAACGATGTTGTTGATGTAAAAAGCAGAAAAATCCTCAAGGCCTGATGAAGATATCTGGGTGGTATCGAAAATTTGTTGGACTAAGCACGAGTCCGAGTTGTGAATTTTAGCGAATTTACTTGAGTTGTCAGAAGCATTTAAATCAGCAACAAAAAAAATTCAGGAAAAGAAAAGGCCCGAGGAAATATCTATGCGGTAACCCACTAGTAACAGTGACCATAATCGACAAATGATTTCCCAATGAAAACCACATTGGTCACTAGGTAAGAGCTTACGTAATTTTCAGAATGTCATACGGCGATTTTTGATGATTCACTCCGGAACTCGACATGGAGGGAACTAGGTCTATAAAATACTGGATCTGCAGCATTCCCTTTTTTTTTTTAAACTGGGACCACACGTGCCATCTTCCAACATTTCGGAAGTGTTTGTTTGAACTGTGCACCTTGAAATTATAAAACGAGGCACACTCTTGTCTGGCATAAAATCCTTATAAGAAAAAGCAGCAGAAAGCCCAACTGGCCCTACTATTTTTAGAGTTTTCAAAATGTTATACACTTCCCACTATGGTAAAGATCACTTCCGCAATGCTGGGACCTTCATCAAGATCCGAGTTGGAGACAAACAATTGTTTACAGCAAAATTTCCACTAAAAATCTCATTTAATACATTTGCCCTTTCTGGATCTCTACAAACAAGTTTATCTTTATACGAAGAGGTGGTATCACCCTTCTAAATTTGTCTTTTTGTTCACATAATGGAATGGACGAGCAGCTGGTTTACCGTCATTTATAGTTTTTTCCTATCAATCTCTAAATTTTGTTATGGCTGACACAAGCTAATGTCGCTGCTTATATAATTTCTTTTTGTTTTCACACCAGTTCTATTTTTATTTGTGTGTGTACGCCAAAGTTGTAATTTATGAGTGATTAATTTCTGTATATGACGTGGTGGTTTCTTTTAATCGTATGGACTGGTCTGCTGCAAAATATTAATTGCGTCATTTAGGACATTTCGAAATTATTCCACAGCTTGTCAATATCGGCAACCTTCCCCATGTTCCTTGCCCAGAAAGATGTGCAACATTTCATAATCAGTTTCTATATACAAGTTTGATTGTATTGTGATCACTGATGCCAAAATGATGCACAACATCCGTGTCAAAAATTAGCTACAGTAGTTATTATCAACAAGAACTATTTACTGTATTTTCACCAGGTGTAGGTTTGGTGAACAGTTGGTTAAACCCAAGATCAGCAGTGCAATCAAGAAACAAATCTTCTGAATGATTTGACACATCACAAGATGTGTTGAAGTCGCGAAGGACAATAGTACAGTTATGAAGCGTAATGGATGCCCGAAGAAAAGTACATGTATAGCCATAATCTCAGTTTGGTCTTTCCGTCTGTTAAGTAATCAAAAGTCATCCTAATTCTAATGTAACTAAAAAAAAAAAAAAAAGAGCTTCAATTCCATTTAGGGATGTAAATACCAGAATCATAATAGTCTGTTGTCTGTTGCAAAGACATATATTGTCAGAATAATTTAGGTGTGTGTATTTCACGACTCGACTCATTTCAGCTTGTTCGCTGTAATAAGACTCAAGACAAGACGAGTGGTGCAATAGGCTAAATATCGGCTTACCTGCCTCATCTAATATTTCCACTACTTAATTTAAATCATAAACATGTCATGTCATAAGCCATGTGACGGTTGGGAATGATGGCATCATGTCATGTGATGATCGTAAATGACGTCAGAAACAGTGGCGTGCATAGGAGGGGAGAAGGGGACAGAGTGCCCCTACCCTTTTCGGAAATTACCCTTTTTGTAATAACAAATGGCCGTTTTGTGCCAGCATTTGCTAGTGTAGCGTTGTCTGAGAAAAGGCTAACAAAAAGGCCGTAAGATGGGGGAAAAAAAAGGCTAAAAAAGGGTAAAAAGGTAGTTAAAAAAAGTCCCAAGGAAAAAATGTGCCATTAAACGTCTAAAAAGGCAAAAAAAAAAAAAGGGGATAAAAAAAAGGCTAAAAAGATAGGCAAACAATATGCCCTTTTACTAGTTGTCCCTGCCCTCTCGGGGGTCTGTGCACGCTACTGGTCAGAAATTATGTCAAATGTGCGCACGTGTTACCTGATGTCGTAAACAGAACGCAAGACCTTTTTGGGTGCATTACGTTGGTCAGTGGATACGAGTTTCAAAAAGAAATATCCTTGAGCGTTGATTCTCATACACATGCAGAATATAGGCAATACAAGTAGGGGTTGACACTTACAGACAAATAGTGACAAATCACGTAATCATCTAAACCGTGCTTAAAGAGGTGCAATGATAATGAACCACCTCGAGCAAAGCAAGACGATGCCAACGGAGCAAGCGATGTGGCTAGCACACTACAAATCTACAAAATACATCACCAATAAGTAAAGATATAAACAATAACATAACAGCAAAATGTTAAGAAAAATGAAGTAAGGCAAATGAACCTCACTTGCTACTCATGGAGGAGGAGGGAGGTGAGGGCCGGTTTTTAGGAAAACAAAATTTGTGGGATGACGGGGATTTTCTCAGGTATCCTGGATACCACGATGAATTTTGTATGTAAGGCAATGTAGAGCAATTAAAAGTTAAAATTTAAACACACATTTAAAGGAGTCTCCTCTTTTCTTCTTGTTTATTACAGATTACAGTAAAGTTGCGCACAATATTTTTCTTCAGGTTGATGGATAGAGCGAGACAGCACCCACCCGTTAAGGTAAAACCCATGAACATCAAAATTGTTGCAGGAAACACAATACACGCTTGAGATGGCTGCCCTCCACCTGCCTGACAACCAAATTAATCACAGGCACCATCTTAAAATGCTAGTAGAGCTTGAAATGAAATGGCTGCCAAAGTAACCCCGATTCAACATATGGCATTTTTTGGCATCAATTCAAAATGGCTGCCCATTCCATAACAAAAAAAAAAGGTGCTTCAGCCTTTCAGAATGCTCTCCTTCCAAGCATATTTTCATTCCATTTTCTAACATGAACTGTTTTAATAGAATTTTATCCCTACCATAATTTTCATCTGGACTAAACTAAGAAATTATAAATATGTGTACAACATTTTAAAACGAGCAAAACGTAAAAACTGCCATTAAAATGACCTAAGCCGTGGTTAAAACACCTGATCTGCAGGATTTTAGTAAGTTTTTTGGACCACTCATTATATCTGACCAAGGGAGGGGGGGGGGGGGTTTGAAGTTTGTGGTGTAGACCTTCCAAATTTATGTTACCCCTCCCTCCCGCCCCCTTATCTCAAACTGAAAAATTGTTGGTTTCCCGCTGAAAAGCCAGTTTTATTAAGTGACCCCCCCTCCCACCCGCCAAAAAAAGAGTAGCGTTATAATACAAGCCCTTCATAGTTTAGAGCCCAACTACATTACCTTCCACACTAGAAAATAAGTTTTTTTTTTAACCAATGTAAAGTGAATGTTTGGATACCGTTTGCGTTTAGGCTTGTGCAATCCTGTGCTCACCAGCACCAGAAATTGTCGACTGCAGAGATTCATAAACATGCCAACAAAAATATCACTTGTAACTATAAAAACTAAGGCGGCCCGGGCCCTATGGCCAGTCCGGGCCTGTGTGTATTTTGATTGCAAAATGAAAAAGAAAAAAAAAAAGACAACGGAGATATTAGGTACGGTATCAAAATTTTCGCTTTAACATGGGAGATTTGAGGTGAACCCTTACAGTTGCGAAGGCAATTACTAATGTTGCAAACGCAGTAATGTTGCGAAGTTAAGTACGACGAGCAATACTTCCACCGAAATCACCTGACTAAAGCAACTTACTTTCAATACACGAAAAAAATGCGATGGAAAATTCAAGAAGAGGAATTCACGCTTATTTTCTGCCTTTCAATGCTCCATCACACTCGATGACACCCCCTCCCCCTCTAAACCCTGAAAAAAAATCTTCACCCTCCCCCAGTCAATGTCCAAAAATACTGTAGACCCCCCCCCCCCTCCCACACACACACACCTCGATAAAAAAAAAAGGTTCGGCTTTTCGTACGCCTGTTGTAAATAGCATTCTGCACCGACAAGTTACCATTAACTTTAAGGAAAAAGTATCTCGTTTTTTGATGAAAAGACAGGAGGTTCAGTTAAAAATGTTCAATAAAACATAACACTCAAAGTGTATTGCGTGTATCAAGTTTTCTGTATATGATGAAAGCACTCTTTAGTAGTACGTCCACATCTCAAACACAGTAGTACTAAATAAATACGGATGCAAACCTATTTACGTTGCCTTTTGGACTTAAATGTCAGACTGACTGAGAGGGGAATCGAACCCACCACCTTTGAAACCAAAGATCGGAGTCGTACCGCTCAGCCATACTGACACGGTCGTGGGTTCGATCCGAGCTCAGGCAGTCTGACATTTAAGTCCAAAAGGCAACGTAAATAGGTTTGCATCCGTATTTATTTAACACTTTTCACGCCCTTTTGGCTTTCTGTCCCGTTTATTACAGAAGTAGTACTGACAACTTCACAACCTTATAAACACTCACATCGAGGGGTGTGGAAGGGGGTGGGGGGAAGCGTATTTCCCTCCAGAAGCTGATGCCTTTTAAAGAAATTTTTACTGATGAAAGTGTCCATTTTTAGGTGCAAAAATGACTTTTCCTCCAGTTTGGTCAATGTTTTTTTGTGTGACCACCATTGAAGGGCCCTAAAAAAAAAAACCCCGGGCGCCAAATAATGATCGGTCTCTAAGCAACAACCTTACAGGCAGCGAGGTTTCTCCCCTCCACAATTAATAAGTACAAAAATAAACGAAAACAGACTTGCATATGTGTACCACACAGTTGCACGCCATCTCAAGCTTTTTTTCTTATGTGCAAAATATCTGACAAATATGAGCAGCGCTCCATAATGTAAATCCTCACTAACCCCCTCCCACTCCTCGAACCAAAAGTCAATGGCCGTTTCGTCTCCATTCGTGTCTCCAATGACGTCATTCACGAACAGCCCAGCTCCTCACAAGCTCACATCTTTCCGAACTAAGAGAACGGAATTTATTTTTATTTTGGTCTTACGAAAAACATTCGGGGGGTAAAGATGGTGGCGAACACAACCCCATCGCCGCAGCAAAATATTCTCCCATCTCGGGCAATTCCACAGCAGGAGTAACCCCCCCTCTCCACAAAACCTCTTTTCCTCGTGCCCCACGTGCTCTTCGCCAACCCACCAATCGGGCATCAGGACGGGTCTGTCTAAATATGGGCCAAAGACGCTCGCTGTAACTTGAACTACAGAACTGAACCCACAACCCGACGCTGCTAGCGTTTCCAAGATATTCCTGCTAAGTCGATCCACGTAACTATTATAATACTTGCGGAGTGCCATTTTTGTATTCGCCATTAACCCAATCTGATCTAACACTTTTTTTCGTGTGGTTTTTTTTTTTTTTTTTTTGCACTTCACTAACACTAACTACCGATTGATTGGAGTTGTCGACCATCATGGACAGTTGGCAGTTTGTTAACGACAGGCAGACACATTATTTTAGTGATTACCCAACCAACGTTTAGCGGTAGCCTGCAAATAAAAACGACAAAATATGCTGCAGATGTTTAATAGACCGAGGGTAAAACGGACTTAGTGTTGCTCAAAAACCGTCATCGTCTATTTGATCCCATAAAATGCTTTACTCAGGGTTTGTATTTACTCACTAAATACAATTTTCAGGGTATTTCCAGTCTTTTCCAGGCTTGGTAGTTCCATTTTCAAAGTTACTTTCCAGAAACAGTATTTTCAATTTTGCATGTTTTGAATGGTTAACACTAAATTAAACGCGGCTTTTTTTGTTGTGGTGGGGAGGAGGGGGGGCGGGCCGACCATTAAAGGCTGCTCAAGGTAAACAACGCAAACAGTCGCAATCGTTGAACAATATGATGTGGAAAAGAAAACTTGACCTGAACCTTAACGACAGTAAATATTTCGATCATTGATTTCTTGAAAATTCCTGGCTTTCCCAGTCTAACATTGCTGGGGCCTGTCAGAATTCCATACTTTACCAGCTCTAAACGTTTGACCCCTGTTTACTGGTGTGGTTGTAGTTAATTTTATCAAGGTCGGATTTCAACAAGAGCACGATCTACGACAGGGGGTGACCAATGTTACGAGCTAAGTAAACCCATGCCAGCATTGGTTTTGAGTGACGCTAATCAATAACGCCCACCCCCAAATAAAAATCTCTCATCCAGTCCACGATTCCATACATAGCATAGAAATAACTGTGCTAGCACAATGAGCAAAAACTCACTGAACAGTCACAACTCATAAAATTGTTCGAAAAGGCGGCATTAGCTTTCCAATTCCTCATCGTGACGTCATAAATGTAGCACGGGCCTCATCGGCTCTTTCAGGCGGTTTTTTTCCACTTATCTACTTTAGTTTACTTACAGTGGCGCTGAGATGCCGTACAGGCTTCGCAGTAAAATCCAAATTTAAAAAAAGTGCATAACAAAGTGCAAGTAACTAAAAAAAAGACAGATGTAAATCGACAATGAACAGTCCACCGATTAAAGATGGTGGACATTTAAACAAATTAATCAGCTGGTATTAAATCGTGGTGGTGGGTGAGGGCTCGTTTACGCAACGACAGTTTTCTCGCTCACTAGCTTTTACTTGGTCAATACTAAATCTGATGGCTGCTTCTCGCCTTTACTGGAGTGAGTATGCGGCCTTCGAATTGTCTATGCGTATTAGTAACCATGGCAACGATGCAGACGCAAATCTTCTCCTCGTGCCTCGTGTCATGGCGTATGATGCTTGCAAGATTTGAGTGTCAATTTATGACAACAAGAAAACAATTTCTACTGCGTTACAAGACAACGGACTGGTTTTTGAACGCCAGCATTCGATGGTTTGTCTTCGATTCGATAACCCCGAAATGGACGCCATGTTGAAATTTTAATTCTCGTGGCAAGCTGCTCTTTGAACGAGAATAGCAAAACTAGCAAATAGCGTGAAATGACAACAAAGTTGTAGCAATGTTTAAAACTGCTGTTGCACCTTGTTTTTTATCCGTGTTGTTAAATATAATACATTTAATTTTTTATCTAGTACCGCAGTTATTTTGTAGAACGGTTGACTAGCACATAGCATTCGGCGAGCGCGTCTCGTCGCGTAAACGCGCCCTAAAAATTACCATGTGCAACTAGATTAGACAATACCAACGTGGATCCGAAAGCACCACTGATTTGTCCTGCTGCCTCTTCCAGTCGGCCGATAGTTCCAGCCCAAAAGCATGCCAATTGCCAAACTGCGGTCTTTCCCTTCTAACACTTTGTGGATACACGAGCGCAGATGCGTCCCGGTTGGCTTTCTTGTACGGCTCGGTTTGCACCATGACTTCAAACGCATGCAAATGTTGCAAAGAAATTCATTTACCTATTTTATCCCTCGTGGCAAACGGATGTGCTACATTCACTCTAACCTATGCTAATGCTACAAAGCTATTTCGCGCGGATGGGATGCTCGAATATAGCGAGAATGTATGTCCTTTTAAAGGTACACGCATCCCTGTTGGCTTTCCTGTACAACTCAGTGTTGCGACATTAGTTCAAACGTATGTAAATGCTGCCAAAACATTTATTTTCTTTTTTTCTTCTTTTCTGCAATATGATTTTGCGATATTAACTCTTACCTGTGTAAATGTTGCAAACGATATTCTTAACGGGTGGCACGGCATACCAGAAGGATTTGTGCTTTAACTCCGGTTGAGTGATAAGTTTAGAAACTATTTAAGCAAATATATTCTAAAACGAACTCACGCGTGTCGTAATTTTTGAAAGACGGGGTGGATTTTGGAAAAATCGGTCGCTAGGCAGTTCAACTGAGTTTCGAAGCTCAATGTTTGCATCATTGTGTTATTCGTTTACTTCCGGTTGCTCTATCCGCCACTTCCAATTTAATTATTTTCTTTACAAGTTTTACCTACTTGATAGCATGAATTTGTTTCCCGATTGATTGATTGATTTTATTTAAAGGGTCCCCGTCCTAAAGCCACATACCCCAACTATGGAAAACTACACAAAATACACATTAGCACCAGGGCCCCCACATAAAAGTTACGTGCCCGGGACTAACTACAACAGCGCCCCCCTCCCCTCCCCGACTGAAATCGTAAAAAAAGTTACACTATGTTATAATATTCGTCGGCCATAATAGTGCGTAACGGGTTGGTTCATTCGTTAATCTGGGCTGCTGCTTTTGAAGGCACCCCTGCCTAACAAGCTGACAGGTTTGTACTGCAGTGCTCCTGCTCCGTGCTCATTGCCGAAGGATTGGAGTTGTTGTTTGTTGGAAGTATTAAAAAATTCACAATGCGCACAAAATCAACGCATTACACATAGTCATCCAAACTAACAGTTGCGAGAAAAAAAGTTTTTT